>PVLD010003290.1:5463-145709 GCA_004027595.1 Dinomys branickii | reverse complement strand
CCCTCCCAGGGTTCCCTGCAGGTATAGGGATGGATCTCCTCCCCCACTCGGTGATCTGGTCGCGAGCGCCGATATCTCACCAGTTATTGGAGTCCCTGCAGGCATGAAGGTTCCAAGGTGCCAGTCTATCCTTTGGGGCTTTCTGCGCGGCTCGCCCGACATGCGCGAAACGTGGGACCGCCGGGCGTCTCCGCCGCCAGAGAGCCGATCTCTGTCGGGAGTCGCCGGAGAGCTGCGCCGGCTCGGGAGGCGGGAGGGATCGAGGCGTCCGTGCTCTCAGGGCGCTAGGACCCAGCAAATCTTTCTCTCCGCTTCCGGCGCTTGGGTCTCTCCCCGCGGCCCGCCCGACACGCGCGAATCGTGGGATTGCCGGGCGTCTCCGCCGCTAGCAAGCCGATCTCTGTCGGGAGTCGCCGGGGGGCTGCACCGGATCGGGAGGCCTTGAATGAAGTTTTTCCACAGGCAGCAGAGGAGTTTTATTTTTTCTTGCCTGCTGTAGTGGATTGACAACTGGTGGTCAATTTATAATCCCCAGCTGAACTGAGTAAGAGTGGAGCTGGGCGTGGGAGTTCGACCTGGGGACTTTCGCCAGCAGCATAAGGTGCAGAACTGGAGAAGGAGAAGGAGGCTCTTGGGAGTGAAAAAAGGCTGTTGGAGCTGGTGGAAGCTGTAAGGAGCTGTTGGTTCTGTTGGAGGAACTTATCATGTTGGCTTTCCTGATAAACTTGGCTGTTTTAATCCTCCAAGGAGCTTGTGATCTTGTTGGCATTGAGAATAGCTTCGGTTCACTTTTGGGGAGCTCTGGTTCCCACTTTGAGCATCGCTTCCTGGCTCCAGAGGGGAAGATGGTGCATTGCTGGTCTCCTGGAGAAGCTTGCTGCATTGGCTTCCCTGATGGAAATTCAGCCATCTTGACCATCAGAGGAGGTGGGGACCTCACTGTTGCTGAAGGTGGTTGTGGTCCCTTCCGGGGAAGCTCTGGTTCTTCTGAGTGTTGCTTCCTGGCTGCAGTGCAGATCCCTCAACCTGCTAGCACAGACCCTTCATCCTCCTGGCATAGACTTTCTAAATTCCACCACTGATCTTTGGGCCTTCCCAGTGCAGATGCATGAAACAGCCCTCATGAGATATTGCTATGGGCTCTGGACCTCCTGGTGGACTCGTGGGAGTCATTGTTATGAGCTCTAGGTCTTCTGCTGGCCTCATGCAGGACATTTCTTTGGGATCCAGGCCCTCAGCTAGATTCTTTGGTCTTAGGGTGTGGACAGATTTCCTGCACTCTCTTGTATGTCATTCTTTGGGTGACTATTATAAATAATCATATAAAATATGTGTCCTGTATTGTATGATATTGTTCCCCTTGCACAAATATGCCCCAAACCAACACATCTGCATTTATCATTTTTTATTTGACTAGTAGAGCATTAAGGATTTTCCTAATCACATGTGGAAAAAAGTTAGAGTCACATAGTCCAAGAGGTATATTTGTGTGTGTGCATTCATGTGTGTGCACACAGGAGAGAAAGGTCAAGGATTTCCCCAGAGGGTGCACTTGTAGGCTCAGTGTCCCTCTCCCTCCTTTCATAACAGCAGTTTGTTTTCATCTAGGAGATAGAGACCCTGCAAGCCAATTCCTCATGATTTAGGGGACTGTAGATGCTATCAACATTCCACACTGAATCCTCCTTATAATAGTAATAGGTTAAGCTCTGAGAACCGAGTTCAAGCCGTGGACAAAGGAAGACATGTCCAAAGTTTGCTGGAGCACTGAAGGACAGGGTACTGTACTTTAATTATTCTGGAACTCCCAGGCCTACTGGGGCTCATGGTGGCTGGTTCTGCCCCAGAAAGTTTCCTGGAGGGGGAAAAAAAAAAGTCAGCACTGAAAACAGCAAAATCAAAACAGAAAGAGACATTGTTTGAATTCTCTGATTCTGCTAAGGCTAAAATCAAACCTAAGTGTGATCTCTCAAATGTTTGGGAGCATAATTTAAATCAGCTAAGTTGAACTTTGTCACTTGCTGTCAAACACTATCTGGTACATATGAATCTTTGTTCCAGTTTCCTAGTAAGAAATGAACAGCACACAGGTGACCACTGCCCTTGATCAGTTTTACATTTCTTGTTGAATAACCCTTTCACTGGCGTACCGCATTGGATCTTGTGACTTCTCCTCAGAAACTGCCATCAGTGCTCCTTGGAAGTTGACAGCCCAAATTCTTTGGGTAATTTTGCAATCTGTTCCTGGCCACTCTCTCATGACATAGGTTTGTCATCAAGCTTATATCAAAGTTAATATGGAGTTTAGTATCAGTAATTAGACTAGTCTTTACAGTGTCACTGTTGGTATCCAAGCAAAGAGAAGGTGCACAGGTACAGGTACGTGTTATCCACGTTCAAGCATATTGAAATTATCTCCTTAATCTGAAAAAAAAATCTATTTTTTCTTGTTTATAAATTTATTTTAAAAATAAAAAAGGAAAATGTATTAATAGACAGACATCCATTTATAAAATAGCACAACAATACAAGCAATACAGAGTTACAGACAAAGTGGTAGGAAATTAACAATGGTTGTTATATTACATATTGCTATATCCAAAGTGGTTTCTCAGGAGAACAAATAGAGACATGCAAGATTGATCAAATATTTTTTTCTTATAATTGGCACATTCTTATGATTTTATACAAAGAACACCAGGTATCCTTGGTGCCAAATATTTATGTGAATTTTATTATTCACTACCTATGTTCATGGCTTACACAACCAGAACTCTTTCTGAAATTTAAACTTCTAGTAAACAAAATTCAAATTATAAACTCACAAGCCACCCTTAGTAATCAGAAAATGCCAGATAAATAAATATTTCTATGCAATTACAGTTCTACGCATTTTTTTTTTAAAGTAAAGCAATAGGATTCTGAAGAAATGTAACCTCCCAGAGGATCATCATTTGACTTTTAACAGATGCTGGTTCTGGGGTAGAAATGTCTTTCTGACCAAATCCCACTGGGAGCTGACCAGGGCCTAAAATTAACCTAATATTGTCCCAGTCTTAATCATATTATCCTCTTTTGATGTCCTTGCCTGGCTTTTAAAGGGAAGCTTAGCTGTACTCAGGCACATGTAATTCCTTCTTAAATCTTTTTGTCTGCAGACTTTCGCATGCCAGATTTTATTAATTTACATTAGGGTGGCTCTTTTACAAAATGAGTGAAGTTGTTTTTCCTGTAGCTTTTTTAAATCACCATTTCTCGTAAGCCCCTTAAAGAAAAGTCTGTGTCTAATTCTCATTTCCTGATTGGTCTCAGACATAAATGTTTAACTTCTTGGTTACTTGGGCTAGTTTTTCCTGATTCATTTATTTTACTTGGTTTGATTAATATTTTGAAATGGTAATTTCACAAAAACATATAATTTTATTTGAAAAACTTTAACATACCACCAGATATCAGCAGTACAGTTATCACAGCTATTCATATATATGTTTTTATTTTGCCTGCCTTCTTTCTTTCCCTCATTTACTACTCTCTTTAAAATTTAAAAAAGAAAAGAAAAACTTTGAGTTCAAATTAAACTCAACAGGGGGCTGGGGATATAGCTCAGTGGAATAAGCGCTTGCCTAGCAAGCGCAGGGTCCTGAGTTTGATCCCCAGCACTGCAAAAAAAAAAAAAAAAAAAAAAAAAAGTTACTTAAACTCAACACTTTTACTATTTTAGTTTAATTTACTTAGTAATTTCCCAAAACATAAGTGTCTGTAAAGAGAATTTTATAATAATACTGAGATTACAAATATGATATCTTATGTTTTCTAAATTGTATATGAATATGTAAAGCCAAAGGAAATGTCTACTTTGCAGATTCAATGCTTACAACAGTATCATGATGAGTGTTACAAAATTAATTACTGTTACCATCTTGTCAATATATTTAACACAGTATATTATATGCAGACAAAACTCACTGAATAGGTTTTATCTAATTTAACCTATTCTTGAATAGCCCTGAAAGTAATTTACATATTAAATGCACAAATTCTCTTTCTCTGTGTATTAAAGTGTTGTATTATTTGAGTAGTTAAATTTAATCATATATATATATATACTTGAATATTCATATACCTTGCCTATAAGTATACAATAATTACACATTACAGACTAATTAGAGTTTTATTTATACGTGGAAATTACATACTAATTATATGTAAAGTTATGATGAGAAACCTTGCAAAAGCAATGTAAGCAAATGGTATAAAATTATAAGTGTATGCTATTTAATTTTATTATTTATACCACATGAAATAGCAGGTTTCCAAAAAAAATCAAACCCAAAAGTTGTTGAGACTCTGTTTAATAATATATTATTAAAGGGGATTATAATAATTATAATTATTATTAAAGGGGCATATCCATGTCCTTTTAATGATTTTTTTGTCCTAGCAACACCAAACAATTAGCTTGCTTTTGTTTCAAGGATAGAGGCCTGAAGAGCAGAACTAAATCTAGAATTTCCGCCTAAAAATGTAAGATGTATAAATCTTCATGAGATAAGTTATTGAATACTAGTTTGAAATTTGGCGGTGCATGATGAGCATGAATTTCAGGGGTTACCATGAGTTAGTAACACTTTTAGTTTTCTAATGATTGCAATAACAAATTTATAAAATAATATATCAATCATGAAGAACCAGTAGCAAAAACAGGAGCAGCAGCAGCAACAACGATAGGCATTTTCACTGTTTCCAACCCTGCCCCACGTGCACGTCACCACTGCGAGACTCACCTCCGAAGGTACAGCACAATGTCTCCATTCTTGAGAGTAGGAACCAAGAGACAGGGAACCAAAGTGTCCAATGCTAGTCTTTAAACAGAGAAGACAGGGAAGGAATCCTTGTCTGAAATGTCTGCTCCGGCGCTCCTGCTTAGAACTAACTAATCATTTTCAGCTGGAAAGGATGCTAATTACCCATTCTTCGTCCATTTTTCTTCCCTTTTGGATTTAAGTGAATCCACAACAATCCACATCCTTATTTCTTTTCCTCCAAAATCCATGTGAAGAATCACTTTACCTATTTAATTCTAGACATTTCATTGTTAGCGCCTTTTATTATTGCTCCCACAGCTCCAATATGTAATGCTGTCTTTCCTCCAATCACATTCTTTTAGTTTGGGTTGTAGGCTAGTGGAGAACCCTTTCTTACTGGTTCCCCATAAATGACTACTTACCATACTCACTTCCACCCTCAACTTCATGAAAGATGACTTGTGCTCATTTCTCCGATTGAGCTGCTAATTATGCATCAGTGTGTGGTGCCATAACAACCCCCTTTCTTGGTACCTCCACTGTCTAAACTGTTGTCCTCTCTCACTGTGCTTCTCTGCAACAGCTTTCTTGATGTAAAATTGATATACAAAAACTGCGCACTGAATGTATAGAAGTTGATGAGCTTGGACATAGTTATGTAGTCATAAATCTATTAGTAAGACCAAGATAATAGGCATATACATCACCCCTAAAATTTTCTTGAGGCTCTTTACAAAATTTTGTCGTTGCTATTACAAAACACTTAATATGAGACCTACTGTTCACTGTAGGGTTCTTCGTTTTACAGCAGCTTTCTAGAACTTACTCATCATATAGAAGCGTAAATTTATCACCATGCAATAGTTCTTCACTTTAATTTTCTCCCGCCTCTGGAAATTATCATGTTTTTGGTCTTTTTGAGACAGGGTCTCAGCATGCAGTTCGGGCTGGTCTTGAACTCACGTTGTAGCCCAGGCTGGCCTCGAGCTCACAAGAGTCCTCCTGCCTCAGCCTTCTGAATGCTGGGATTACAGGCGTACACCACCACACCCAGCTATCATTTTGCTTTCTGCTTCTGTGAATTTGAATCTTTTAGAAGATTTGGATTAAATTGAATCATAGAGATAACATAATCTTACGTGCAAATATCCTAAAGATGGTACACACACAAAACCTTATTAGAACTAATAAACCTACTCAGTAAATTTGCAGCTTACAACATCAACATAAAAATGATTGTCTCTATATAAAATAACAGCAAATTGTCTGAAAAAGAAATCAAGAAAACCATTACATTTCCAATGGCATAAAAATAGTTTCTTTTGCCAATATATTAACAATATAATTAGCCAAGGAAATTAATTAGCCAAAAATAGTAGGACTATTGTTAGATGAGGCTGTGAAATGTATAGTTGGAAAACTGCAAAATATTCACGAAAGAAACTGAAGATGCAGATAAGTGAAAAGATATTTTATGTTTATACATTGAAAAATCATATTGTTAAAATGATCATGTAGTGAAGGAATTCAAACTATGCCCATCAGGATTCCATTTTTCTTTTCCTGTAGAGTAAGATATCTAAAATTCATGGAGCCACAGAAAAAGTAAATAAAGTAATCCATGAATGAAGAACAAATCTGGAGACTTTATGCAGTAATACATTATTTTGGTTCACAAATGCTTCTGTTTTCAGTTTGGTTCATAAACAAAAGAATTTGGCAAAATTTTGCTTCTTTTCGCAAACTCTGAGTTGGTTACAAACATGACCACAGCTGGCTTTTCCACACAAACACAAATGCAGACATCTTCTCCAAAATTATAAAGCAAAGTAAGTTCATAAACTGAGTTCCACCGTCTATCCTTATTTCAAAATATATGTTAATCCTTCAGTAACTGAAACAGTGTGATCCGGGAATAAATACAAATATTTAGAAAAATGTAACAGGATATAGTACCCCGAATACAACCCCACGCATAACCTACAATCCAGCAATTTGAGAAGGAGCTAATTACGTACTGGAAAAAAAGATAATAAATGGTGCTGGAGAAACTGGAGACTCATGTTCAAAATTTTAATTCAGGCCCTCAATTTACACCTTACACAACAATCCCTTACCGTGATTTAATGCAGCCCTCTACGCGCGTCTTATTCTTCAAAAGATATCTTTACATGCAGAGAGTATCTGCTTTCCACCCACTCCATATTTCCTGGAACGTTTGTGACTTTTCTGTGTTTGAATCTCTATTTTCAGCTCCCTTTATTCCCACTCTCCGATCCAGTTTCTGGAAGATAGGGCTGGAGGTACAGCTCAGTGGGCTAAGTGCTTGCCGCTAAGCACTACGGCCCTGAGTTCGATCCCCGGTCCCGGAAAAAAAAAAAAAAAAATTGCTTCAGTTTCTGGAAGATAATAAATGTTCAGTATAGTTGAATAAATGAATAATGAATTAAAAATACATTCCATAGGTGATTATTTCTTTTCATGTTCATTATTCATGCTTTGAGACGCTATGTACTTTCTTTTGCTGATTTTTGTATTTTCTCACTCCTGCTGCGAAAACGCAAACTCCAGGAAAACAGAAACTTGTTTCGCTTGGCCATATTTTCAGCCTTGATGTCCTACATATGCTAGCAAACAGTGGGTACTTATAAGACATGAATTCTGGAAGTACATGAACGAACACACAGACTCTACAGAATATAAAAATAGGTAAGAGAGGAGGGAGCCATTTAGGATGACAGTCAAAGTGATAGAAGAAGGACAGAACGGTACCTTTGCAAAGGAGCTATCTGTGTTTGACTGTTAAATTTGTGCATGACTGTGTATTTATACAGTGGTATTTTGGATCATGAGCTTACTTCTTTCCATGATTCTGGGTGCAAATCAATTAAATGAGAACCAAAGCAAATTCAATGGTTAGGTTCAGTGATGAATTTATGGGAGAATTTAATTTGATTCCCTTTCAATTCAGTTTGGGTCCAAAACCACAGAAGGAATGAAGTTCATGAACAAAGATATCACTGGATAAGCACTGATTCTTCAATACCGTGCATGTGTGTGTGTGTGTGTGTGTGTGTGTGTGTGTGTATTTACAAAAGAAATCATGTATTAGACTGTGTGTGCATGAAGTAATCATCAGGTATGAAACTATGTCTGTACGTATATGTGTGTGAATGCATGAGTGTGTATATGGAGTGATCTAATGTGGCATCTATACAGATTTTTACAGTAAAAGCTGAAAGGGTTGAAAAATGAATGCAAGTCATTATTACAGTAGCTATTGCAGTCTTCTCAGTATGTATTACATGAAAATGGTGAAGGAAGAGAGGAAACAGCCAAACATACAATGTTGCATTTGATAAATAAATGTCAGTGGTGATGGCTTAGACTCTTTGGAAGATATTTAAAGGAAAGAGGTAATTCAACCCAAAAGGACAGGTTTGCTCAGTTATTTTATTACCATTGTTGGCCATAGCTCCTCACCCAGACCATCCTCCTCACTGCACAGTTCTCCCAGTCAGAACTGACTCAGATGGCGTACTTGAGTGGCCACGTGGTGTAGTAGCAGTGTCTTTGAACACTGACACAAGGAACACAGGATTCAAATATTATCTCTAGTATATATTAATCGTTTAACTGTGACAAGTTATCAGCCTGTCATTGAGCCTTCTTTTCTGGAGGTAAACAGAATTTCTTCCATACAAGATAGTGATAGGGTAAACTAGCACTGTGTTTTGGTGAACCAGATGAAATTAATTGTGGAACATACTGCTTAACCCATAACAAAACACTTCATGTCAACTATTAAAAATTGTCAATGAAGCCAGGCCTGGTAGTACACACCTGTAATCCCAGAATTCAGTAGGCTGAGGTAGGATGTTAACTGGGAGTTCGAGGCCAGCCTGAGCTACAAAGTGAGCTCAAGGCCAGCCTGAACTATTTAGTGAAACCCTCTCTCAAAAAGCCAAGAAAAAAAGTATCGATAGAATTTTTCACCTCCATTAATTTATTTGTTCTTATGATTTAGGTTGGAAAGTTTTGTTTTTCATTTTGTAGATGAGAGTATTTTAGCTAAGGAGATTCAATTCCGAATACTTATATAACTAACTCATCTCTGCTTTTAAATAGCTGCATTGAACTTGAACAATGGTCCAGCATCCAAGATCCACACAGGCCTAATGTTGTTAACATTTTCCTTCTCACACAGGTATCCTGTGAAGATTTGTCCCTTTATTTGTTACATCTTCTTCCAGAAACACCGTGTGCTTTAGATTCTGTTTATTTCTGCTGTACGTTTATTGCTTTAAATCTTTCTGTCCCTTCATTGCTGGATTCTATCAAGAAAGGATGTTTATTTACCCTCTCTCCCATGCTCTTCAATTTCTTTCCAGTCTCCTCACTATTTTGAGTAAGTACCAGCTCAGTTTACAACACATGTCCTTCAAAGGTAGAAAATTGTACGGTATTACTAACAATTTGCTTCAGCAGGTCATTATCTACATCTGAGTTGCTTAGCTTTGTTCTCTATTACCCCTACACTACTTTCATCCACCTTTTCTCTAGGGACTCACTTTTGGCCGTCCTGAGATAGAATACTTCATGTTGTCTCGTCTTCCTTAAATATGACTCCATGAAGTGTGAGGTTCGCTCCAGGATACTGTGCGTCTTCTTGCAGTCACGAAGAAAAACTTCTGCTGCACTCGCTGCATATGCAAATCACCCACAATTAATAAATATTTTGCTCAACCTCAAGTCTTTTTGTTTTACTTTGCTCCATCCCTCTCTCACTGCGTATATTTGAAGTATACAGACCCACAAGGGATAGAGGGGGTATTTCAGACAACACAGATTGTAAACACAAGTATAATGCCAACATATGAACAGATATGAGACCATATGATGTTGAGATGTGCAGAGACACAAAATGGAAAACCACTTATCCTCTCTTTTTATAATTTTTATTTGAATCTATCTTGAAGCAAAGGACTTGGCATTGTATTGTGCATATGTGTGCATTTGACCTTTTTATTTTGGAGCAGAGTAGCCAAATGGACATGTAACGATGTTACACAAAACATAACCTCTGGGGATATCTGCACAAATGTCACTTGAGTATCCCCTTGAAATTATTTGAAAGGATGCATCCTCTTCACCCTCTGATACAACAGCAGAAGAGATCAGTAACAGGAGAGGGATTTGGTTTGTGAAGGATGTTTACTTGCTCAATATTTTTCTGTCTCCCTTCACTGGTTAAATCTGAGGTATAATTTTATTCACTCTTATTTTGCCTTGGCCATGGTGTAACCTTCATCTCTAACAGCCAGCTCAGATGAAGGATTCTGGAATGCTTCAGAGATTGTTGGTCCTTCAGCCTCCCTGGCCTCATTATTGATGCTGTGGAATTTATCTTCACTTTTCTTTTTCCAACTCATAAAGCTTTCTGTATCAATCAAACCTCAGGGGTGATGGAGACTGCTGGCATGAATCACTGGGAAGAATAAACCAAGAAGCTCCTTGCCACCCCCACAGTAGCCATGACCCTTCAGTCCAATCCAGGAGAGAAGGCAATCATGTATTCTTCACATACATTTAGACCTCGTCTGATCTTGATGATGATGGAGAAAGAAGGATCTGTCTGAAACTCCCACAGTTACAGTACATATCAAGGTCAAAAGGAAGGTTTATTTAATCCAAATAGCAATGTTAAGGCAGACTGCTTTCTCTGGAATAGTTCTACAATATGCCCTCTTCCTCCCCCAATCTCCAAGAAAATACAGTAAGGTAGGTTTAACAGTTTTTATATACATGCTGAGTTATGTTAGTCTGTGCTTGCTTGTGTTATTCAAGGGGAGAAATTTTTGACCGAGAGACTCACCCCTCCTGAGAGTCACGCTGAAATGCAAAGCGGCAAAGAAATATCATGGTAGTCACTTTGCTATACTCCCTGGATGCTTTTTGAAGCACAAAACAGTTAAGTGATTTGCCTAAAGTCACACAGAGAATTACCACAATAAAAGAGTGCCCACGGCATAAAAGAGAAGGGAGGTTTTGATGTTGGAACAAAGTGTCTGATCCTCGTTCTGTGTTTTTCAATACAAGAGATCATAATCATGTTTTGTACCATCTTGGAGGTTTAATGCATTCCTTTTGTAAGTTAGAAATGAAAATTCTAAACCCACTCCCATAGTTACAAGAATTAAACAGTGAAAATTAACACTGAAAAGATACAGTCATCATAGCAATTCATGAAAAATAATAGTTGTATGCCAATTGCTAATTATTCGCATTCCATCCTTACTAAGCCCAAGCAGCGCTGGCTCGCAGCACACTGGATGATTTTCTCAGAAATAGTGTTACTCTAGCGGCCCTTTCCCAGCTCTTGGTGCTCCTGTTTGTCCAGGCCTGTGCCAGTATAGTCGAGCTGTTTAACTTGTTTGGCTGTGTGAGGTATTCTTGGAGATTGGAGGAGGAAGTGGAAACACAGTAGGGCTATTGAAGCAATGGCCAAGTTCTACCTTCTCTGATGGGGACCAGGGGTTCCCTTTCACTCCTACAGTTGTCAGCAACATGAAGGGCAATTCATCAGGTATCACAGGAAGCCTCCATTCCTCTAAGGACAGAAGGCCAATCCATCACAGGCCTCAGCACCTGAGTGATACTATACACCTAGACGTGCTGCAGCCTGCCATGAAATTCCTGCCCGCAGCATTCCCATCCTTCAGACACTCGTCCCAGGTGGAGAATTCGGATATCCATTTATACCCACTAGTTCCTCCTTTACATTCCCTCAAAATTTAGAACCAAAGGTTTATCTTTCCTTAAAATCCCATATATTTTTGTTCTCCCCTAGCTCTGGTGTCTGTTCAGGAAGAACCTTATTTATATCTAAAAAACTGGACCCTTGGGGTTGAGTACATAGCTCAGTGGCACAGCACCTGCCTGGCAAGCTTGATGGTGTGAATTTGATTCCCAGTACAAAAAAAAAAAAGAAGATAAAAGCTGTACCCCAAATTACTTCAAACACAAAAGCTAGTTTCTTTCTTTATGTTTCATGGTCTGGGAGGATTTTATTGAGACATATGACAGCCAACTATCCAATACCAGAAGAGCAGAGGGTTTCTTCCTGTGTAAAAAAGATTCAAATATCCTTCATGAAAGAAATAGGAAAAAATTTACTTTTCATTGTAAAAGAGCTTTGTGAGTCTGTTTCTTATTGCAAATCAAACCTGAGTTTCAAAAGCTATGAAAATTAGTAACTTCTGATTTAAAATGCCTTAAAAAATACATTAGCTGTATTAGAGGAGCAGGAATGACTCCCTGTGCAATTTACAGTCTCCTAATTCTGACTCCTCCATTAAACCCATGTGTTTTCCGGCCAGTTTCTCAGTTTTAAACTGAGGAAAGAGCTTTAAATGAGAGCGCACTTTCTTCCTTCCTGAGGCTAGCCTATAGAAGAATACAGCCTGCCAAACTTCCCTTCCAAGTTCAACCAACACACAGAAAGTCTCTGAGCATCTCAGAGACAGCGAATAATCTTTGGCACTCTTTGGCAAAGGGATAACAAAGGACATAGGAAAAATATTGAATTCACAACCAATGGATCTGGTTTTAAATTTTGGTTTGATTATATATTGATTTTTTTTATCCGTTGGAACTTAACTGAGATTTTTTCTGTCTTGAGTTACTTGCATAAATGAAAGGTTATTAGCATCTAATTACTTGTATGTGTGTATAAATAATGTATAAAATATACATTCATTGTATAAAATATAGAGTACTTACAGCCTGAAACATCTTTAGGAACAAAGGTACATAAAAATGTAGCAAGACATTGAAGTGAAGTGAACAACTAGTATAAAATTAGCACCAGAGAAGTAGAATCGTTGTGCAACTGTACTTGACCACGTGGTTTAGAAGCCTTTGAACTGATTTGTGGGATGAATTTGCAAAGGTTCGGTAATTCAGGGTAGAGAAGCCCCAGAATGTAAGGAAAGGCTGTAAAGAAAGAAGGATGGCAGAGTCTGATTAGAGCTCAGAAGTCTGGAATGCAGGTAGGATTGTAGGCAGTTCAGGCCCAGCCAATGAGGTTTCAGGGGAGAATGAGTCAGGAAGCCAAGGCATGGCAAGGCTGGTTGTGGAAGTAAGTGTGAACAGATCTCAGGACTCATGTGCTAAATAATTCTGAAGACTCTATTTCTGGACTTCTTGTGAGAACACATGAGGAGTGATATGAATAAAAGATATGACCCCATTAAGCACTTCATGTTAGCCCCTCCCCCAGGCCCCCCAAGTGTATTTTTGTTTTGTGTTTCATTCTCCTCCTCTCTTTTACTTATCCCAAGCTTGCTCTGCAGAGTCAATTACTCCTTTACTTTTCACTTTTAATTTTTCATACCTCAAATAAATGTGTAACTTTACCACTGTTTTTGCTTCTTTCATTCAATTCTTTGAGATAGAAAGAACCTGGAAACCATCTCTACAAGGAGATTCCAGCACCCTAAAATCTGGTAAAAGGAACAAGGGCTACTTTGAAAGTTGGACTAGTGGCCATGGAAGTCTCATACTAGCAATCCATTTCTCTACATTTTAGTCATGTCCCAAGACTTTGCCAGAGACTGAAATTAAACGTAGTAGACTATTTAACCTAGCCAATGGCAGCATTTACCCAGTTTAGTGATAAGCAGGGGCAAGACACAGAGCAGAAATAATTAGCAAATTTACTTTTGGCCCCCAAAAATCAGCTGTAAAGTTGGGACCAAAAGATGTGAGGTTGCTAAAGAGACTAGTTCCATAAACAGAAACTAAATACTTTGCACATGAACAAGAAAAAAAAACATAACATGAGGGAATTCAGAAATCAATAATATTCTACCCTTTGAATTCTCCAAGGTACAAAATTATAAGCCTTTCATTTGAGATGAAAAGACCTACCAGTTTGGAAGAACATCCTAAGGAATTTGTTCACTGGCATTTATTTCACTGAGCTAAGGGCCCACTGAGGGCCCACCACAGCCATGCCTTGAATCATGCCTGGCTATTGCTTCCACTGACAGCAGCTCTTAACATTGTTCACATGATACTGGTTGTACTAGCATGGAAAGTGAAAGAGTTGTAGGCTCAGGAAGGCTTCCACCTAGATTGCAAAAGAGGGATTGGAAGGCTACCCAAGAAGCCACTGAGAGAAGGGTGCATAAAGCTGAGGAAATGAAGGCAAAATTGGAGTAGAGACCTGGAGAAGTCAAGATGCCAGAAATATGGAACATCTGTCAAGGAAAACTACTGGCTGAACATGAAGCCAACCTAAATGAGAGGCTCCTACCAACAAGGCCATAGGAGTGGTGAAGCCCAAGCACTCTATAATATACCTTGTGCCAACATGTGCCCCTGGATACTGGATATGGAATGACAGGACTTTAGTCTTTCCTTGATCTGATTCTTTTCTATTCCTCTATCCTTCACTTTGTAATTGGAATGTTTGTTTACCCTTTGTCATTTTACTTGCTCTTGATTTTTTTACAGTCTCACAGCTAAGAGTCTGCCTTGAGTCCTAGAACAGTCTCTTGCACTTGGAGTTTTAAAAAGTGGTAAAACTGTTGATATTTTGGGGAAGAAACTATTGTATTTCCATTTGTATGTAAGATAGTTATGTTAGGTATATTGATGTACTTCCTATTGTATTTTGAGATTTAAGTACTGTTTCAATATATGTGTCTACTTGTCAAGTTGACGAGGAGTATACCATGGATGGAGTATAAGGGGAAAAGAGGATGGCTGTGCCCTGTTTTGAAAGAGCTCCTGTGTTCACCGTCGCTGTTGGAAACCCAGCCCCAGTTTCCTCAGTCTCCCGAGCGAATTCACACTGGTTACTCTCCAGTGAGCTTGCAGGCCTGTGGTTCAGGCCTGTGGTACAGCACATTTGATCCCTCTTGTTCTGTGGAGTCAGTCTTCTTGGGCTGAGAAGCTGCTGTGTCTTCTATCTGTACAGTGTGTAGACAGCCACTGTGGACTCTGCTGGCTCTGAGCCTACAAAAGGTTATTGCTGACTCTCTCTTCTCTGTCTCTGCAAGTCTATATTTAAATCCCCTTCCCTAATTATATATATTTTTTCTACCAATTCTGTTCCTCCAGATAAACTTATAACTGGAAGTCACAGCACAACGCGGTGATGTGCTTCATGGGATGAAAGCATGATTTTTTTCCATCACTTAAAATGTTTTTGAAGCCATCTATGTTCCCCTCTAAAGCATTCACCCTGTGTACATTCACATCTGGAAGACTGGCAAAGGAAAAAGTGTCTGTGCTTTCAAAGCAGTCCAATTCCCCAGCCTGATACAGAAACATAAGTGAAAGGACAGTGACAAATTTTTGAGATAATAGCAGCAGGCGGGATCATGGAGGTGAAGAATCTGCTATCTGATGTAAACTGCTCATCCGTGTGAGGTGAATGAACTCTTTAAGGGGCGCCATTTAGTTCATGGGCAAAGATAATTTACAGAATATACCCAGTGCCCGAGGCTGCTGAATGCATTCCTTCAACTGAACAGAACGCTCCAATGCACTTTTTTATTCCTCCCTGTTGATCTACAGTAGGTTCCAGCTTACTAATAAGAAATAGCAAGTGATTTATTCACCCTTTGTACATTACACTACTCTAATCATGATACCATGCTTTTTTAGACTATAAATTTTTGTTTGATGGGAAGTTTTAATTTTTTTGCTTTTTTTTTTCAGATGGGATCAATGTCTTGCTGATCATGTGGGAAGTTCACAGGACTTGGTGCTTATCAGAATCAGATTTGTCCCTGATTTAACCTCTCATTATCAGTTGGCCAAAAGAAAATATCCTTCTGATCTCATGAAAGTGTAGACTTGCTACAAAACACACATGTACACATATACACACACACAATGTGCTGTTTAGCCATACAGTAAACAACTGCTAACCTTGCGTTCATTGAAATAGGAGCTTCTGTTTATGAGAAGATAAATTTATGTTTAGGAGTAACTCTTATACAGATTGTGTAATTGACTTATACAAAACAATAACTAAAGAATAGACAATTTTTAAGAAAAAAGACTTAAAATAGAAAAACACAAATGATAGACAAAATCTGTTTTTAAAAGTATAAATTTCATTAGCAATAAGAGAAATGCAATTAGATAGCATTGGTTACTCAACATATTGTCTAAAATAAGTGAGTGAATATAAATTAGTGCAACTACTAATGCGAAGAGTTGCAGAGATGTGGAATGACAACAGGAAATGTTTAGAAATTACTGAAGTGTGAAAATTTCTATGTAACTATTTGGAAAAATAAATAATATAATAAATCCTAAGCTAGATGTATCCTGTGACCAAGATATTCTATTACATCTGTACAGCCAACAGGTGAAACTGTAACTGTGTCTTAGAGGACATGTTTACAACTTATTCATGACATGACTATTCCTATTCATAAAACTGTCAATAACAAAAGTATGGTATACTTCAATAATGGCAAAATAAGTAACATTCCAAATGCAAAAATCACAAATTTATTGTTCCATAAAACAAACGTGAAAGATGTAGACAAATCACATAAATGATTTTCATCAGCATGATGCTGAGTTACAGAAAAAAAATCATGCATTCTGGAGGGCCTGGGTATGCTACGAATATAATACTAAAACATTCACAATATTTTGTACCTGCAATATTTTATACCTTGTGTTACAACTGCAAATATAATTGTTAAATTTCCTATTTATATTTTACACACTTGTAAAATGTATATTATTATTTTTTATAAAGAAGGAGGTTAAGTAAGAAAAAACTACACTGATTTTCAGAGTGCTTGATATTGTGCATCTATGAAGTGGTTGAATAAATATTAAAAATAAAAAGAGTACAGTGTAGAGATCAGTAACATTGGGATTGGTAAAGGACATTTTTATTGCTATTATTTTTGTTATGGTCTGTAGTATTGCTTTTGTGTTTCTGTTAACATCCATGTCCCTTCTTTTCACACTTAGGAATTGAGAAATGAACATCCTTTGGATTCTGAAAGAGCAACCCATTTCCCTGTGTGCAATTCTTATTAGCGAGAAGAAATGAAGGGGGTCCTAGAAGGCATCATTTTAGCAAGGATCCTATCACCAATCCTATGTGATCTTTTGGATCACCAAATCTAAGCTCTTTAAGTTTGTGTTACTTTCTTGCATAAATTGCTAACTGAAATTTTAAATAAATAAATAAAATAAAATAGAAAACCTAAAAAAACTAGACTGAAGGATCTGTATTGGAACCAGGAAACAACACTCAGTGAGAACCAGTAATGAGTTTGTATCACTAAATTAAAAAATCTCCCATTAAACTGGATGTCTTGGCACATCCCAGAACTTGGATGCTGAGGCAGGAGGCACACTGCAGTTTCAAAGCAAGCCTGGGCTACATAGTGAGGTCAAGGACAGCCAAGGACTATATGGCCAGTCCTTGTCTTAAAAAAAAGAAAAAAGAAAAAAAAAAAACTCCCATTAAAGAAAAGCCAGGATTTGATGACTTCACTGTTGAATTCTACCAAACATTTAAAGAAGTGTCATTAATTTTTGTCCAAGGTAGTTTAAAATGCTGAAGGAAAAGGAATTGCTTCAAAGTCATTATTTTTGATTAATTAATTTATTTATTTTATAAAGTTAATTGGTATGTGAGGGGTGAAAACAACATTAAGGTTTGTTGTACATATGTACCTATTTCCTGGGATGAGTGTAACCATCATGTAATGCGAACTCATTATTTGAGACCAGCATTATTTTGGTCCCCAAATCAGATAAGGACACAACAACAATAAAAAAAAGTAAGGTCCTATCAGCTCAATATTTCTGATGAACATTTACCAAATATTCCTCAACGACATTCTATCAATCCTAATTCAATCACACGTTAAACCATACCATTTGCCATGATCTAGTGGGATGCACCCTGTGGAAGCAAGAGTGTGGCAATATTCACACATCTATCAGTGTGATATCTTACTTCAAAACAGTGAAGAAAATGTCCCCAATGATCATTGGAAAAGATGTAGACAAATCACGTAATGGAACTTATAATTCAGGACACATGGTATATAGAATTATTTTATATTAGTTATCCAAAAAGCCATATACGAAAAGGTTCCAGGAAATCTGTCCACACACTAAAGGCCAAAGAATCCAGCTGAGGGCTTAGATCCTACAGTAATTTCCTGTATGAGTCAAGCTTAAGACCTAGAGCCCATAACAATGGCCCCCATGAGTCCAACTGGGGGCCCAGGAATCACATCAGGACAATGTCTCATGAAGCCTTGTTTGAAGGATCTGCACTGGGAAGGCCCAAAGATCAGTGGTGGAAGCTAGAAAGTCTATGCCAGCAGGCTGAAGGATCTGTACTTCCAGGCTGAGGGATCTGCACTGGAGCCAGGAAGCAACAATCAATAAGAGCCAGAGATCCCCCAGAAAGGAATCACAGCCATCTTCAGCAACAGTAAGGTCCCAAGCTCCTCTGATGATAACAGCCAAGTTCCTATCAGAAAATATAGCACAAAAAGCTTCTCCAGGAAACTAAGCGGTGCACCATCTGCACCTCCAGAGCCAGGAAGTGATGCTCAAAGTGAGGATCAGAGCTCCCCCAAAGTGAATTGTAGCCATTTTCAGTGACAGTAAGGTCCCGAGCGCCTTCAAAGATAAGATTAGCCAAGTTCATGAGGAAAGCAAGAATGACAAGCCCCTCCAGGAAAAGCAACATCTCCCTACGGCTTCTCCTATTTTTTTCTAGTTCTTGTTTTTATGTTGTTGGCAACACTCCTTGGTGGGCCTCCCACACCCAGCACCACACTGGATCAGTTCAGTTTGATGTTACAAGTTGACCACCAGTTGTCACTCTACCACACTTTATGATGAAAAAAAACTGTTAGAAGATTATGCCTCTACAAATGGAATCTTTTTAGGACAAGTCCCTAGCTAAAATCACACCAAATTGGGAAAGGCTGAACGTTCTCCTATAAGATCTATAATAAAACAATGACAATCACATTTTTCACTTTTATTCAATATGTTATGGGAGGTTTTAGTCAGAGTATTTAGCCCACAGGGAAGGATTAAAAGCACTCATACTGCAAAGGAGGAAGTCAAATTTCCCATTAACAGAGGGCATGGTCAAATAACAACAATTATTTTAAACTAATAAAAGTATTCAAAAACTTTGAAATGTAAAATAAATATAGAAATATCTGTCTATGTGTCAACAGCAAATCTTTAAAAGATGTATGACAGGATGTATCTTTAAAAGAAATGAAGAAAGTAATCTCATTTAAAATAGCTACAGAAATATTTAGGGATAAATTAAACCAAATGCATAAAACAGCTCTGCAATGAAAACTATAAAGGATGGAGAAAAATAAATGGAAGAGTAATCAAATGGATAGAAATGCTTCCTAAAAATATATGTTCAGTTTGGTTCGTCATCACCAACTGACCTGACGTTGGTTTCCCTTCAGTAGCTCAGTGCATATTTCTGACTTTCTCTAAGCACTCTGTGTGTTTGGCTACCTCTCTAATGTTCATTCAGAAAATTCATAATTCAGTGTTAGAGTTCACTCTCCAACTGTGCATAGTACCAGGGGCAGTCACAGAAGATAACACAAAACTTTCTCAGAGCATTCTTAAGCACAGTCACATATCTAAGCATGTACTTGATCTTCCAGATTTCAGTTGTATTCCAAAGTTTTCAGAGCTCTCCTGGACAGCCCACTTGGTGTTTTCCTTAAGTTGTTTCATCAGTTGCTTTTGTAAAACTAGATGCTCCCTTAATAGAGACAGTACAGACAGTGCGGATGATGAAGGATCACTTCTGAGTGTTTTTTGACAAATACTTTGGAGTAGCATTTCCCTTGAGTAAGACGGATTCAGGTCAAATAAGGCAAGTCTTGACTAAGAGGTGTTTTAATTTTTATTATTATTTTTGCAGGGAATTTCCAAAGAGGTAAAATTTTAATAATTATCGAGGAATGAGATTTTTGGAGGCACTCCCGACCCATTCTATCCACTTGAACAAGTTCTAGCCTCATGCATTTCATGGTTACTGTGGTTGGTCACTTACTAGTTTGCAATGCTGACGTGGGCCCATGGAGAAGCAGATGGTATTAGGAAAAGTTTCAATGCCTCCCAGCTTAGTATTACTCCTGAGACAAAGATGATTGTCCAGAACAAAATTTTGTTAGATCGTTTCAACCTTTGATTAACTTCCAGAGTTCTGAGAAGTCAGTCTTGCTAAATTTTACCAGTGTCCACATTGCTTTTTTTTAATTTCATATGAATTTTAGTTTTTATTTTAGTTCATTAGTAAATGTGTATTGAGCACAGTGTGTGCATTCCCTGTAGGAAGTGAGTAGGTGAATATAACACATCTTAATTCCTTTTCTCATACCCTTTCCTCTCCTTCCCCCCTCCTTTGGCCCCCTTCCCTTTTTAAATACAGGTTTTCACACATAATATTTATGTTCCTTGTATAGAAAGTGTCCTTGGAGTACCACTCTGCCTTAAAGAAGGATATATTTGAGTCAGTTATCAGAAAATGGTTGCACCTTGAGACCATAATGTTAAGTGAAATAAGTCAGACATACAAGCTCTTTGCTTTTCTTGAGAAGTGATATTTAGTAATCTTACTTTGTCATTTTGAAGTGATTTTCCATTATAGCTTTTGGTAGATCTGCGTCAGGTATGTCAGGGCTCTGTACCTCACCAAACAAGGATGTAAATAATCATGGGAAAGTAGGCCACTAACTAAGGCTGAGTCTGAGAGTGATAAGCAGTATTTCATTTCTACTCCATTGGTACCTAAAACCCAAGCAACCACCTATCTAACAGAAAGGTAGGTTGAGAAGTAAAGGTTAGCTCTATATCAGCAGAATGTTTTTTTGTCAAATGTAGAGATGTTTCTAATACCACAATCACATATTAACTGAGAAAAATCATATTATTACCTTGACAAATTTAGTAAAATTTGATAAAACTTAACCATTGATTTAAAAAGTAGGTACAAAATAAATATACAAATATATTTAATGGAAAAATGTTGGTGTATTCCTTTTAAGATTAAGAAATAGAAAAAAACAAAGGTTAGATGCCACAATGATATCTGTCATTTTTCAGAAATGCATCGTTTTACATGGAAATGTAAGTAAATACAACAAATGCAGAAGAAAGTAAGGAAAAAGTATTTAGTAAATGTGCTGACAAAGCAAGCACAGGAAAAAGTATTTAACTCTTCATAGATACATGATTTCCTAGAATAATAAAATCCACAGATATACACTTGCAAATTAATATAATTGTCCACTTATCAAGGAAATATTTATGTACTTAGTTAATTTCATGTCTGCTACTCTTCAAAATGTTTCACATTTTAATTTAAGATGGTCATTTTAAAAACAACATTAATATATACAAAACTTAGAAAAACATGTAACTAGGTTTATAAGGTCATCAAAAAATTACAACAGCTTGCTAACAAACTCGTTAAGAGAAGAACCAAAATATAATATATATAGGTACAAATTCCCTATGATCAATGATTATTATGCACTTCTAAATTATACCAATACACTTAATAAAAAAGAAAGAAAATTAAAACTTTAAAAATTCCAATATTCCTAGACATGTTAATATTTTAAGCTATGTTGTTTTTCTAAATCAGATTATATTTCATTAAATTGTCAACAAATTCCAACTGAATTATTTTGGAGAAATTGACTAAGTGGCAACAAAATATTTATAAAAGAGCAAACATCAAAATATATTAAAGACAATTTTTGTCTTTAGAAAACCTAATGATTTTCCTTAACCAAGTAATAGTTTTAATGTAGGTTACCTAGGCCAATAAGTTTTTGACATAAAATGAAGATTAACATCATTAAAACAAAACAAAAGCAAGCTATAATATCTGACTTATTTGTCAAGGTTTATTCATAAAACATCCATCATTATCAGAGTGGTGGGAAGGAGAACATTTGCAAATTGTTCTGGAGAAGTCTGTAATCTACATTAAAATGAAAAAATATGAAAACTATTTCACATGGTGCAGACTGATGTATTCTAAGTGGATTAATGACCTAAAGGTGAAGAGCAAAATTATTCAACTTGTGGAGAATAATATAGAAACTTATTTTTGCCCAGAGGCTAAGAAAATCTTTTAAATCAAGCCCTAAACTGTTCTAAAATAAATGACTATATTAATTTCCATGGCAATAAATTAAATAAAATCGCTCATCAAAGGACATAAAAAAGGGAAAATACAAGTGCAAACTATGAGATAATAGTGTTTTAAATGTAAAACTAGTATGTATACATACTTAAAGTATATAAAGAATGACTTTAATTTCATAAGAAAAAAATCAAAAAGACCATAAACAGATGAAGACCTAAAACAGAACTTTCACGTAGTAAGTATGCTAAGTGGCTACTAATTGTTTGAAGGGTTAATGAACATTACTTGTATTCTTAGAAATATTTACTGAAGTAGTATGCCACAACTGTGATATCGGTGAAATTAAAAGGCACTGATTCTGATATTATGTTCTGGCAGGGATGAAATAATCTAAGCACTGCTAGTGCAAATGCAAATTTGTTCAATAACTGCTGGACTCCATTAACCTTTATATGTTAAAGTCAAAGTTATAAGCACCAAGTGGGTGTTTTAGCCCAAATAAAAGGCACTCATTCACGATGGTCTAGAGCATGCAGAGCAGGTCAGTGCTGGTGTCTCGTGATGATTCTGCACAAAACTATAGAAGCAGGAAATGAAAGCTGTATGATGCCTCATTAGGGCGAGCTGTTGTCAACACACAGAAGGCAAGTTTGCAAGAAGCTCTTCATCAGTAATACCACCGCTGGAGTCAGTGGTGATACGGGGTGTGCAGTATTGCAAAAGGCTTCCACACATCCGCACCTCACAAATCCTCTTCTGGGAAGTCACCTGAGTGAGCTTCTTGGACAATCGCTGCAGGAGCCATGTGAAAGACACCTTTAGTTGTACTGTTTTCAATGCCACAGGGAGAACAATAGCACAAAGAAAAGGATGCATTGGAAGCATGTGAAAAACACGGATAAATATCGGCAGCATGACTTCAAGCAAAGAACGCTGTATGTTAGCACATGGAGTAAGATATCGGTTTTCAAATTTTAAAAACATGAAAAAATAAACGAAGAAGATGAGCATCAAAGTAAGGAAAGTGTTTGAACAGAGATCTCTTCAAAATGGGTGCTTCTGAGGAAAGGGAAATGTTGAATTTAGACATCAGGAGAACTTTAAAAACAATGAAAATATATGTGCATGTATATTTGCTATACATGTTTTAACTGGACATTTTTACCATATGTTCTATAATTGAAATGCATCTTACATATTTTCCACATATCTTATGTGTATCTTAATGACAAAGAACGCAGTACACAGTCATAGGCTTCACCCTTGCACTTGCTTTTTAATTTCCTTATCTATTTATTGCCCTGTTATTTCCCTTTGTTCATCTAACTGTGTGTTTTCACTTGTTTACTTACACAAAGCCTCCTTTAGCTTACTTCTGTCACTTTGTACTATAAGAATGCAATAGCTTTTCTTTCTTACTAAAGAATTTACAGGCCAAACAGCCTAGAACCCAGGGATCTGTGCACCCATTGATATGCTTGGCTTAGCACAGTGTTTGAAAACTGAAGGTCAGCATGAGCCTCTGAGCTGGCAAAGAACCCACACTTATGGTACCAATTGTCTCACCCCAGTCTACTTCATTCATTTACTTTCCTCTCTTTGCCTTTACATTTGTAACTGTGTCCTTACTTTGCACAAGAATCAAGGCTGGTGGGGGTGAGGGCAGAGTTGGGTGTTGTGAATAGTCAAGATTCCTAGTCTCAAAACGAGGTGAGAGGCAATAATGAGCACCTGCCTTTGCCCTCTGGATGACTCTGGCACATAATTACCTAGACCTTGAAAAGCTTTTACTTCTTACCCATATCGTCTAAAACACAATTGTTAGAACTACATATATTCTGCAATCTTTTTTGAAGCCGATGATATGCACGAGAATTTGAAAGAAAAGGTATACCAAGAATGGAGAGGCAGCTGGAATGGGAAATGGAAATTGCAGATTCAGAGAAGGAGGATTAGAGGCTTGGGCTGACTCTCTGGAATTACAAATGAGGCATGAATTTATGTGAATGAATGAGGCATGAATGAGGCATAAATTCTACATACACCCATATCTTCTAGGGTTGGCACAGCCACCTGCAAATAAATCATACAATTCATAATAGAAACTGTGCCAAGGTTTGCTTGTGAGCAATTTGTTGAATATTAGTCACATTTGGACAATATCCTCTGAGGAAATCACACACTGGCCTGACACTTGTCAATGAGGAGAGGAAGTGACAGCTACTTCTGATTGCACAGCCATCGCTCGCACGGTTTTATTCCAGAGGCAGGAAAAATAGTGCATCAGTATTCAGTTCAGGTGAGGTAATCATGAACTGAGAACGTATCATCCATCAGCTTGTACTAAAGCTCTATTAAGATGAACAAGATTCAGCTCTTAGCCTCAAAGAGCACTTGTGAAATGAGAATAAAAAATGCTTACTTATAATTGTACCTATGTGAGAAAAGGACTAACACAGATCGGTGAAATATTGCATCACGATTGCAAAGAACACTATCACTTCATTCTGGTCTCTGACTCAAATTCTTCCTTGTACCAGAAGACAGAAGAGTGAGAAGCAGCGAGCAGAGAGAGGAGAGGAGAGATGGTGCTCAAGAAGGATCAAACCCAGCAAACAGCTGAACAATAGTGGAGACTGATAAAACAGAGAGGAAGACTTCTGGGAAAAACAAGCTAGAGATACAGGTGTAGCATAATAATGTAAATGGTATGTTCTGGACCAGGGAGATATAGCCATATGTGAGTTTGTAAAATGGAGAGGAATATTACATTTTAAAAATATGTGGAGGTTAGCACACAGGGACATTTAAAATGATACACAGGTACTTACAGCTTTCTGGAAAGGTTAAAATTTGTTTGCCACCTTTAATTACTGTAGTCTATAAAGGTTGAACTTGAGAATGTCAACCTTAGTTAAGCTTTAATTTAACTTTTCATATTATACTTAACTTATTAAAGAATTAACTTTAAGTATTTCAAGGCACAGTGCCTGCCAGTTTGAAGCATTATGAATTTGAAAACATCTCATAAGCTAGATAATGAGGAGGCCAGGGAGATAGCTCAGTGTCATAAGTACCTGCCTTGCAAGTGCAAGGTCCAAAGTTTGATTCCCTGTACCAATAAATAAATACATAAATAAATACTAGGTAAAGAATGGGTGGCAGATTCATGTCTATGGGTGAGCTAAATGACAGACAAGAGATGGAAAACTTTTGTGCATTACCAGGTAAACAGGTGAAAACCTCTCTAATTTATCAATTTTTGGGTACACCTATGGCAGCCTCTCAGCAGCTTTTCTTTCTATTGCAACAATGAGCTCAAACTACTGAAGAGACTTCAATATTTCCATTTGTTTCCATTTCTTGACTCACCATTATCTTCCATTCCATGGTGGACAAGTATCTCTAGATCAGAGCCAGAATTCAACTGTGGCTCTATCCCATAAGTCTCTGCAGGCAAAAGAGACAACTTAATGGTACTGAGATAGAGTTGTCATATCTGTAACATAAGAATTCTAATGATGCCTGCCATATATGGTTTACAAAGCTGGACAGGAGATCAAAACATGACTCTTATGGGCATAGAAACAAATATGAGAATACTTTACAGTTTTTAGGTTCATTATCTTTGGCATACTCAGACTCTTCTCCTCTCACAGGCTTTTGTTTCTGATGATCTAATAAATCCCGTACAGGATAATAACTATGTAAACCTCAAAGACTATCTTCAAAAAAAAAAAAAAAAAAAAAAAAAAGACTATCTTCAATAATGTTCTAATGTTAAAAGAAATGGCTTGAGTAGCTTGCCAACAGCACAAATAAATAAATTAGACACTGCAATGAATACTTATACAGGAGAAACAGTTAAGTATATGGATTAAGAATTATGTTATCTAGGGTTCAAAATCAGCATTTTGCTATTAATTGGATAACTTAGTGAATGTTCTTTAATCTTTCTTTACATAAAATACCTCACTGGCAAACCAAGGTCAGTGATGCTGCTATTTTCATGGAGTTTTTCATGGATTCTAAACTAATTCATAAATTAAAAGTGATTATAACCATATCTGATAAAATCTCAATAAATATTAGCTATTACTTCATGGTGATAATTAAGTCATTATTTTATTAAGTCCACTGCTCAGAAATTCAGTTTCAGTAAATCTGTAGAAGGTTCCATAATTTGCATTACAAACAAATTTCTCTAGTGATGCTAATGCAGGTCTCAAATCACTTGAAGTCTGGGAAATCAGAATTAGTTACCATACCCAGAGTTAGTTACCACATCCTAGTATTTCCTGGCTCAGGTATTTCAGCTGGTGTGTCTCTTACATAACAATTATATGTCAGATATCATTCTGAATATTATATGTCAGTTACTGCATTTTGCCTTTGTGTACCTCTGTGCCTTAATTCCAATGTAATGCTGTGATTTGTCCTGAGCTTTCCTGTGATGAGACTGTTTTTCCTTTCAGAATACTTTTACTCCTATTGATGCTTTACTTGCCTTTAATTTGTTCTGCAGAGTGCAAGCTGCCAGCTTTCCTTAAGACCAGAAATGCTTTTGACTTGACCCTACCATTATCTTCTTGAAAGGGAGCATCTGGAGGAAATTCTGCACATTGTGACAATATGAGAGGCATCTCAAAATCCTCCTGATCAGAAGACTCATAATCTTCTTAAAGTTTCAAGTCAAAACAGGTTCCCATCATACAGCAACCTCAGGACAACTTCCTAATGAACACTATAAAAATTATCTTGGAATATCAGACCAGGATAATTAAGTTATGATGAGTACATACAGTTTAGAAGGATAAGATGGTTATGGTCAAATTCTACTATACAAAAAGTTGAATGTAAGCAGTATTTACACAGGGAAGCTTAGAAATTTCTGATAAGGAAGTGGGAAGTAATTTGTCTTAGTTCATTTTCTGTTGCTGATTGAGACCACTAGGAAGTAGCCCTCAGCAGGACTTAAATTAATCAATTGATTTTTCATGTTCACTTGTGAATTGCTCCAAGGCCTAGTCTCCTTGTCTGGAAATGGATGACAGACTCATAGTAAGTGAACCTCTGAGTCATTGATTCCTACTAAAGCCTGTAATGGTGGATGAAGCTGGAAAACCTCAAAGGATAAAACAAGATCACAGCTAATATTGGATCTGATCTCAATTAGATAAAGACTATAGCCTCAGGCATCTCATTACTGGGTGGATTAACTTAACCTTACTAAGGATTAATTAAATACCTTACTTGGAGAAGTCCTTGAGTGACTCTACCCTTCTTGAATACTCCCCTCCTTTCTTTTGACAACCAAATAAATACAGACCATATAAATAAGGTCTTGAACTTAGCCCCAAAAGAATCTCAGATTCTGTGAGAGGGCTTTGACACTCTTAGAGCCCTGAAATCATTCCATTTGCATCTTTTATTTAGCCTTTGCCATACACTCATTTGGGAGATTGAGGGCCTGATCAGCCTACAACAAAGGGATATTATTAACCCAGTATGTTGCTATGACAGAATACCCAAGGCTAATTGAGCTTTATAGGGTTAAGGTTTATTTGTGCTTATGATTCTGATGGCTGGGAATTTCAAAATACAGTCCTGTTTTCTGCTCAGCTTCTCATGAAGCCTTCCTGCTACTTTGACTAATGATGGAAAACAGAGGGGGTTGTGGACACATGCAGGAGAGTCACAGGGGAAGACTTGGGTTTATCACAACGACTTCCATGGAAACTTGGTCCAGTCTTACAAGTATGAGAACTTCCTCCATATAGAAAGGCATTCATCCTTTTCAGTGACCTGAAGTCCTACTACCTTTCAGGAGCATCACTTTAGAAATCAAATTTGAAGATGAGGTTTTTGCCAGGAATCAGTAAAATTTAAACCATAGCAGAATGGCAGCCAATGCACACTTCATTAGTTAGCAATTTGGAAAAGTGTTTCTGTAACCTTTGAACCCCTCTGGAAGACAGTAAACAATCTTGTTCCTTAGCATTGTTTCCCCAAAGGAAGGATAGGCTGTAAAATACATATCTCATTCACTCACAGTAGCTGCGAGCTTGTCCCACCCACAATAGCCACCTCCTTATCATGACTACTTAAACACCAACTAATGATGTGATTATGACTCAAGAAGCATGTGCTGTATAGGTGCAGGTTCTTGCAGTAGAATGTCACAGGATATAAGTGGGAACACAGTATTGACATGGGTAAACGTAAACAGTAAATGCTGCACACACCTACTCTTGTCTGACTTTCCTCAAGATAATTGATTATTCATAGATACATTCTTAATAATAACACCTTAATTCCTGCTCTACTTTCTGCCCAACACTGATCTTCTTAGAAAGGATATGAAGTGGACATGATGCTATATTGGTACTAGATTTAAAGAAGAAAGAAAATTCTGCAAAATTATAGGTAACAGAAGAACATGAGTAGGTGGGTAAAAACGCACTGTCCAACAAGAACCAAATTTTCCACACAGACAGGGTTATCAATGAATACAGGGTATTAAGGCTTACAGTGGTTCACCCGAAAAAAGCAAAAAAGCTAAAAAAAAAAAAATAATAATACCAGGCTGAGGAAATAGTCACAGGACTGTCGAAGGATGAAATGCTATTTTGGGTGTCCAGATATTTCTCAAAACAAAAGGTGATCAAGAAGTAGAAGAAGTGGGAGAGATAGGATCAAAAAGGGGTAAGGAATTACATACATATACCAACTCTACACAAGGAATGTGAACTCTATGTACTATAAAAACATATTAATAAAAAAGAGAAACCTTACTGTGATAAAACTTTGAAGCAGGACCAAATTATTTAACATGGCTCTGTCTCATTCAAATTGCTAACTACCTCCTGACTCTGTAAAGGGCTAAGAAATTATCTGAGGTATGAAAAGTATATTTATAATCGAACACTTAGATGTATAGATAGATTGAATTGGAAAAAAGAGAGTCTGGGGAAGGAGATAAATTAGGAAACTGTTCGCAGAAAGAAAACATATGGGTAAGTGTCCAAGGATGAAGAGGAAAAATTTCTAAGGTAAAGATTAAGTAAGGTCAACATGTTTTACTTGCATATTAGATATGAGAAGTTTAGCTCATGGCAAGGAGATTCCCTTGTTATCAATTTACTTCTGGTTTCCTAATAAATGATTGTCACACCAAACCTGGCCCTTTGTCTCCCTTCTCCCTTCCCCTTTCCTTCTAGCGTTCCTCCTACTATTAATTTACACGATAGTTAAGCACGTCCAGAAGCTGGAGAAATAGCACTTTCCTCAATACCATTTTCATTCCAGGATGGATGAGTTTCAATTTCAGAAGAGCAGAATGGAAAGTTTGCTTGTTCAGTGAGTTCATGACTATGTTTTACTTTTTTTTTTTTTTTTCTAAAAAAGAAAGACCTCCAGCCCTTTACTTTGCTGTTTGTGCTTCTATTTCTCCAGCGGTGAGCAGGCTCTAATTGCCTCAAGGGGATGTTGGAATATTGAGTGCATTTTCTAGAGGATGGCTTTGAATTCTCAGATGAAAGTTCCTGCATCATGAAGAATTATAATTCAAATAAAAACACTTAACCTTTCATCCCCATCTATCTTTGAAGTCTAACGCTCTTGTTTGGATTCCAAATAAAGTAACAAAATAATTCTAAAATGTCGAAAGTTTCCCAAAGCAAAATGCTAGAGAAAGATTTTCTTAAGTACAAGATTTAAGTAGCAGCCTTTCCTAAAAATTCTATATACTTAAGTGTTAGATATTTAGCCTTTTAATAAAGAAAAAAATAATAGAAAACAAATGTTTTGGTGCTACCATTTTTTCGTTGAAACAATGAATTTGTTCAAACTATATACTTCCATATGAAAGAAATAATAAGGATGACAATGTGTAATTGTATTAACTTCTACTTTGTCACACAGAACTTTATCTAGATTGGGAAAATAATTAGAGTTCCCTGAGCTATCAATTTAATTGTAGCGAGCAGTTTTAAAAATGTAGAAGTGCTCAGGCATTATAAGTCATAAGACAGGTGCTTGCACTCTAGTTTAACTGTTTCTTATCTGTCAGAAAAGAGAGTTGATTTCCTCTCTCAGACTCCAGCTTCTAATTTCTAAATTCACAATAGCATCCATGCATAGCTGTGAGAAGATGACTAGCTTTTGTTCCTGATGTGCTTTAGACAGTTCATGCAAAGAAAATATCTTGAAAAAGATTATACTTTTCACTGACTTTTAAATTCATAAGCACATGTGGTATTTTAAAATGGTTAAGAGTGGCATTTTTATAAGGAGATGACAAACTCCCGCGATTCTTATCCCATCAACTTCATGAAGAAAACTGGTGGGCGAGTAGAGAGGATCATTCTCTTCATAGTTGTGTGCAACCCTGTGACTCCAGACTTTCTTAGGAGCTTCAGTAATTGATGGATCCTCTTCCATCCTGAACTAAATGAGGATGAAAAGCCCAGCATTAAAGTGCGGAGAAATCTTCCTCTGCAGGTTTCTCACAGCCCTTTTCCAGCAGTGTGAACTTTATACTCCGAAGAATACGCGTGCGTGGTACACATGTGTGCATGTGCACGCACACACACACAACACACACACACACACACACACACACACACACACACACCAGGAAATGGAGTGCTGACTGCACAAAAAGCTGCTCACAGTCTGAGAGTTTTATTAGGGCAGGGCAGCTGCCTCATGGTCTGGGAGCTTAGGAGAAGGTTGTAAGTGAGAAAATCTGGGCTCTTCTGGTATAAACTCATTCTCAGGTCATTGTGACTCTGCTACGAAAGAAATGAGAACTTTTTAGGGGATAAGAATTCCAGGGCTTTTTCAGTTCCTTATAAAAATGCCACTCATAGCAGTTTTAGAGTTCCACGTGTGCAGTATGTTATAGCATATGCTCCCCCTACACACACTCCTTTCCTTCAAAAAGTGTCCCTAGCTGCAGTTTTGAATTTGAAGCTTGACAAGTGTGGCTCTGCCCAGGGAGGACATCAAAAAAGGGTTACAATCCCAGCTCTAAGCAACTACTCCTTCTCTTCTGCCAAGTAGCCAACAGCCACAAGCAGACAAAGCAGAAAGGAGTGAGTGCAAAAGTAGAAATTCTCTTACGTATAAAATCTAATCTTTATATCATTCATAGGATTAAAGAAACAAGAAGGGAGGGGAGAATAAATTGAAGTTAAGACATGAAACAAATTCAGAAAAGAAACTTTTTTCCTTGAATCCAAGAGTGACAGGATGTTCAAGGCTTGTATCTGAAATCACTAAAGAGTCTATTAGAAAATTTCCCATTTGTATTAGTGAATGCTTACTAAAGCCAAGAGTGCAAGACATCTATCCACGTGCTAGAGACTGGAAAGTTCAGCTTAGGGCCTGAGTCCCATGCCAGTGTCCCGTATCAAAGCAACTGAAGGCTGAGAGCCCACAGCAAAGTTCACTACAAATCCATGCCAGGAGGTGAAGGAGTCTGCAACAGAAGACGAAGAGCTAGAGCCTGAGACTAGAGAGTGAGCCAGGCAGGCTGAAAGGCTGGTGCTGGAAGCCAAAGTATCCATGCTATGAACCCAGAGACTACATCCAAGGCAAAGGCAAAGACCGGAGCTCCCAGCTGAAAGGTCTGTGCCAAGGGCTAGAAGATGGTGCTCAAGGTGGAAGCAAGGACCACAGCACCTCCCAAGGGAAAGGCAGCCACCCTTGGCAAAGGCTCAGCAGAAGAGAGCAACTGCAGCTTCTCTAACAGAAATCAGCACATGATCCTCCCCCCCGTTCTTCCTTTTATACAGCATCCCAGAACCACGCTAACTCAGGCCAGCTGGGCATTCCCATCCAAGCTGACCATGAGCTGACCCATCACACCTGTTTTACCGTTTTCTGCATTGGATCCCACAGGCCCATTGTATGGCAATAGATGCACAGATATTAAGCCCAGCGAATAAGTGAGGTGAGGTGATCTCAAAGAGTGGTTCTTCTCTTATGGTGAATGACTGGTAGGAACACACAACTAAAGAGAAGGACAAGAAGTGTTCAGCACAAAGGAAGAAAAGTGGAATATTGATCAAGAAACTCTCAGGTACGTTGTTTCACATCTGGGACTGGATTGTGTCATGTTGACATTTCTAAGATGGAAACTGCTTCCCAGAATACCCTACTCTACAGCAGAAGCATGAATCTGGTCTACCCTTGACAATACCAGGAATATAATTTTATGTTTTGGAAGGAAGAAATTAGTTGAAGGTTATTTTCAGAGGTTATGATGATCACACACAGCAACAGAGAAACAGAACTGAATGACTCCAGACTGGTGATGACTGTTTCCTCCTCCACGTCCAGCCCATCTGCCTCACTGCTGGACTTCACAGACGTGGGAAATCCTCTTCCTGTGCACTGAGTTATACTAATACTGTGCATTCTTGCAAATTTCCCTATAAGAAGAGGTCTGTCAAGCTCCTCAAAATGTGAATGACTATGCATAATGTTAGTATGCCAAATATTTAAGAAGAAAAAATTAAAAATTCTTCAAAATCACTTCCAGCAAAAAAGAAGTAGAAGGGAGACCTCCTAATCCATTTTAGCAAGGATAAATTACACTAATGCCAACATTAGATAAATGTAATATAAAAAAGGAGATTATAAATGTCTCTGTCATGCACATACACTAAAAATTTTCAGTAAAATATTAATAAATTCAGTACAATGAAACATAAAAAGAATTGCACACTATGACAAAGTGGTATTTGTAGAGGGCATAAAAAATGGTTCAGCATTCCAGAACCAATTACAGTAACTCACGTGAACAGGCTAAAGGAGAGAAACGATACTATCACAGAGCATTAGTCAGCATTCAGTTACAGTACAACCCCCTGAGATGATTCAAATTACAAAGAATTTCTAAATTATGAAGCTCGTTTTCGGTCACAGTTTTGGAGCTTCCAGTCCACTGGTTTTGAAGCTGTGAGGAGGAAGCACCTCAAAGTCAGAGTGTGATGAAGCGATGAAGCCAGGCTGTTCAACTTAGGGTAAAAGTGAAGAAAGAAACAGGGTTCTCACAATGCCCTGTAGGGGCACCCTCCAGTGACTAGAAGACCCCACCTTAAAGAAAAGTGCTGATGAGGATCTGTCTCTTAAAGATACCATTATCTCCAAGCCAGGGACCAACTGTCTTGGTCTTTGGGTGATATTTCAGGTCCAAAGTAAATACATATCAATAGATACAATTTGACTTAACCTAACACAGAGTATGAGAAAAAATTATTAGAAAACTAATACTAGAAATAAATTTTCCTAGCTAAATTAAAAAATCTCTGAAATATTATGGCTAAGGTAATATTTAAGGAGAAAATGGATATTCTGTCCCTAAAACTAACAATAAGGCAGGGATGCCACTTCTCATTGCTCATTTTTGACATTATATAGGAAATTGGACACGGCGCAATAGGATCAAAACAAAATAGCCAGGATGGTGGTACACACCTGTGATCCCAGCACTCAGGAGGCTGAAGAAAGAGGATTGCTATGTTTGAGGCCAGCCTGGGCTACATAGTTAGTTAAAGGGAAGTCTGAACTATACAGCAAGCCCCTGTCTCAAAAAACAAAAGACCAAAAGCAAAAAAGGAAATAAAAGTTATATACATTGGAAAAGAAGAAATAAAGTAGTCTTTGTTCCCAACTGACACTATTATCTATACAGAAATTTACAAAAAATCAAAAACAACAATAACAAAAACTCGTAGAAGTAGTAACCAGTTATAGCAAGGCTACACAACTGAAAGTTGATACAACCTAAGATTGCATACTCAAACATCAGCAATTACACATCACATACACACATTGATATATACGAGTTTTACAAAACAGTACTTATAATAGTACCAATACTTTTTAAAGAAAAGTATTCTAAAATATTTGTAAGACTATGTACATGTTAAACTACAACCCAGGAATTTCAGAACTCCTGAATGTGGCTGAGATCTACTCCTATTGAAAATACAGACGATTCGTCTATAGAAACGGTTGGACCCAAATCTAATGCAACACACGCGGGGTGGTCCAAAAATAATGGTGACTTCCCCCTAGGAGTAGAGTTTTAGCAGAGGAAGCCTTTGAACTCCTGTGCCTCAATGGCGTGCAGGATTACACTTTTGGCGAGAGTTTATTGAGACATTGATGCCATTGCAAAGACAATCTTGTGTTATTGTGGGAAGAAAATAATCAGAATATGTAAGCTCATGTAACATCTCTGTTGAGTCAACAGTGGCCAAAGGACTTCAAAATTCAGCTGTGTATGTTTCTATGTCATATCTATTTCTACATCTGTCACACAGCTGAGCTAGTCATTAGTCTGTTAATGTATTTCTGAATTGGTTTCTTTTGGAGGTTTATTATAAATAAATTTTCTAGATGCAAAATATAAAATAAATGTAAGTCACACTGAGTAAATAAGCAATTTTAGTTGTACATTAATTTCACAAATGGGATCAAAAAGGACTTCCTTGAGAACTGGATCATTGTTAACAGAATTACCCAATAAATAAAAAGGGTAACTTCTTTAGATTGTTCTTCACCAATTTTTTCAAACATAAATCAAATTAACACATGAGAGTATACATTAACAAGAAGAAAATATTTTCTGATGAAGTACAATGACCATAAAAGTAGACTTCACTTCTGAATTCAATATGGATGCCTATTGACAGGGTCAGTATTTTTGGATAAGGCCAATAGGCAATCAGTATGTTCCACTGTAGTGGAATCCCTCAAACATTTTTCTTGACCTTCTGCTCACCTTCAAGAATTACTTCTTCTAAATACATAGTTGAGTTTGTTCCATTTTGTTATTTTTGTCTTTTTATCTAGTTCTATTTTTTTATTTTCATAGTACATAGAACTCTAATTATACTTCATTTTCTCCAAACTGTTCAACTGAATACTGGAAATTGTGCTTAAATTAAAGCTAGGTTTATTGTTGTAAGATTGCTTTCATCGCAGGGACATGGTGCTCTTATTAAATACCATACTTTTCCTTACCAGTCTTATAATTGTTTTAAAAGCATTAAATGATTCTTCTCAGATTTCAAAGTAGTAAAGAAATCCATACAAGTCTGTGGAGTAAGTCTGTTTGCATGGAGCAAGTTCCATAACTTCATTGTAATACGTGTTGATAGAGGCCAAGAAGAACATTCTCTTGAAGGTTTCTTGTTTTGAGTCCACATCATGTGTGAAGTCAATGTGATTCATAGGCACATACAATTTGTAGGCATAGGACACAACTCCTGATGAATGTTATGAATATGAACAGCAAATGAAGTGCATATTTATATCAATATGTAAGAAATTCCCTACATCCTTATTCTACACAATAATTCAGTTCAAGAGTTATGGAAGTTAAAATAAAATTATCTTTATAAACTCTCATCAATGCTGGAAGTTAATAAATGCCATTTTCAGAGTATGAAGGCACTTTAGAATTTAAAGGTTCTTTTCAATACATAATGTTATTCATGTTTGTATGTAAACTTCAATGAAATATATTATATATGGCACAGAAACAGAACTCTTCAGTATGCTCACATACCAGTTACTGGAGTCTGGTGAAGAATTCTTAACTTTTCTGAGTCTCTGACTTCTAAATCTAAACTTGTCATATAGACTAAATAAAATGTTACCTATCTATTGATCTTGTCTATCTATGTATGCATCTATGTATCTATCTATCATCTATGTATCTATCATCTTCATATCATTATCCATCATCACTATAATCTTTTTATACATATTCTCACTCCAGCATAGAATTGTGCTTCTCAATAAATGTAACAATTTTTATATTAATGTAAGGATGGTTGATTTGGAGATGAAGTTGAGGAATTGCATAAGAAAAAAATTACATGTTTTGAAGTCCTATGCACTAAAACATAACCAGTAAAGCCTTTAAATCTTTGAAAAATTATTTTACTCTTATTTCCCCAATTAACTCAAAATTTCCCATCACATCTCATGGCCCACATAACCGCTGAGAAGGTTTCCTTAGGCAGTCAAAATTTTAGGTTAATATTTTACCTTTGTTGTTAATTTGTGCCTTTTGTGTTTTCTAATCAATTGACTCATCTTGTACATTATGATGGTATCAACTACATGTTAAACTGAGTAACTTGCCATCTAAACAGAATCTACTTCTTTTTAATAATGAATTCATTTTTATGTTTTACTCAAATGATACTTATTTATCTCTGCTAAGTATCATATAGTATTTCTTAGAGATGATAATAGAAAATAAATCCCAGAAAGATACTACCCTCATGAATTTACAGGGTATTAGGAATATCCAGCCACGTGATCAAGTATTGATGTTGGAACTGAGTTTTACAAGATAAACGTTTGCCTGTGAAGAAGGAGAAAGAAAGAGACATCCACAAGGAAGGGGCCATCAGAGCAGAGCATCATGGGATATACTACCTGCACACACATTCTGGAATCCCTGAAATCCTGGGCACTGCCTCCAATATGGAAAGTAGCTACTGTTTTGATGAATGGTGTAGATAAGACTGATTGCTGGGAAAACACACTAGAGAATGCCAAAATTTTGTTAGTACCTCAATAGCTTATATGCATCCTATATATCAGTTAGGACAAAATGAGAGTCAAGGGACATGACAGTAGTTAATTTGGTTATTTAAAGTCCCAGCTTCTGACTTTGCAGTTGATCTTGTGCTAAAGGCTAGTAACTGCTTTTCATTCACTTTAATCTGTTAAACAAGCTTTTTGTATCCTATTCTCTCACTATAAAGGAGCTGTACTCGTGAACAGAAAATGAAAACAAATGTTCACATACAAATACGGCAAATTCTAGATTTTATCATCTTAGAGATATTCACAGCAGTTGACCTTCACACACTTTCGTTTTTCTTGAGTCGTTGTGTTGTCTATCAATTATTACTCAAGTTGGGCATCATTATATCTCGAAAACAGCCTGATCCTCCTCCTGCATATCCTTTCCCATCTGCTCATTCCACAGTTTCTACTGTCCACGTGCATTCTCTTGATGTAATATTGTGCACGTACCATAGCAATACACATTATGTGTAATACAGATGGGGTTGCATGCATGGAGACTCCTGAGTTGAGGCTTTATAAATTCAGGTTCCAGGAATCTTAGCACCCTGCTGGTGTCTAAATCGACCTCACTTTTGCAACATTCTCCTGTTTATAATTCTTGCTCTTATATTCACTTCTACTATGTAGCATATATATATTTATACTAAAAAAATTGTGTGATAAGGAAGACTAATTTGTAATAGTGGCAAAGAATGTGAAATCTTTTTACTTTTTGTATGTGTTTATTTTTTCTTTTTATTAGCACATTTTTAGTGCATAAATGATCACATTTGTCGTGGTGTCTAATACACGCACATGACACATCAAAATTTGTTCAACACCTCCTCTCCCCTCCATAGACCTTCCATCCATATCTTGATTCCCTTCCTTTTTATAAAATATCTATCCTGTTTCCTATTATCTATATTTTACTCTGCTTTTTAATGTATATACTTTTGGATTTCTCCTATAAGGGTGTATGTCTAATTTATTTCATTTACTTGTATAGTCTCAAGAGCCCTTGCTTTTGGATCCTGTCTCTTCCATTAGTAAGTGGTGATGATGAAACTTTCCTTCTCTGGAATAAAAATAATAGAGAATTTAGCTTATTGAATCCTTAGCAGGATTAAACATAGTATTACATGGAAAGCTATTCCAGAAAATCTCATTCCAATGTCTCACTATCACTCTAAATACCCCCAGCCCCTCCGACCTAACTAATGACTATCTTCCCTCACTTTGGGGCCTATAAAGATGAAGGTAACTGTGACACTTTAGCTATTTTTTCGTATAAGAATATTTTTGTAGTTTTTCTTCCAAATACTATTTTACACATTATAACTAATAGACCTGAGAGCTGTTCAGAAGGCAGTTTCTTTTTCTGTAGTAAGAAGAGGTAGAAGGAAGATATTCAAAGTGGAAAATGCTTAAATCCTACACTAATCTTTCTAGACTTATATTTGGAGGGTGGATTAATAATGACAGATTTACTACAACTCTGGTGCTGCCATGTAGTGAGGGAAGAGAACTATGCTCTTCAACCTATAGAACAAATCTCTCCTGCTTTCAGTCTTCTAGTAAGAAATTTCTTCAAAATCCTAAAAATATTATCTACAAATGCATCATAGACCCAGTAATGAAAATGTGTTTTAGGTGTAGCTATAATAGCAGAGAGGAGGATGACAAAAGGTCATTCTCCCTGTAATAACTTAAAGCAATAAATACTATGAGATATAAAAACCAATACCTCAAACCAGATAAATCCAGTATCTACTGAGGCCTACCAGCCTGTTGCTGATATACTGACATGTACCACTACTGCCTTGTTACAGGTCCTTAAAATTCCTTCTGTGAAGTCCCTAAAGAAAATAACAATTTATAGCAAAAATTTCTTTCATTGCCCACTAGACATCCTCGTAACTGGGTTGAAGCCTGAGTACTTAACTATAAATCCTGTTGATAAAATATCAGTATAACCACCCAGGCAGAAATGCTTAAATATAGGCATAGTAGTTGTTGCAAATCCTATAAGTTAGTAGCAAAATACCTCTCTTATGTTTTGCTACACATACCTGGATTGTAATAAGCTGTAATATTTAATCCTTCTGGGGTAGTTTGGTATTTTCTTGCCATCCTCTTAGGCATGTACATATGTATGCATGTACACATTTAGGCCAGCAGAAGGCAAAATGTAGTATTATTGAGCACTGGAGGGTGTAGTCACCTTCACTATAGACCCCACTATGTAGGTAGCTGAAATAGGAGGATCATCTGAGCCTACAAGTTAGAGGTCATGCTTTCCAATGTAGTGAGACACCACAAGTATTTACCAGCATTTTACTCACATTTTCAGCATTAAAGATGTGTTCATAAGAAGTTTTAAGTATGATTCTTCCATCCCACGAGCCAGTGTTTGTAAAGACTCTGTATGTACGATCTGCTACAGAATTGTACATTTTTTATTGTTCCTTAGGTCAAGAGTTCCCCTTCTCACCTTCTTAGGATTGTAAAGTGTCTTCATAATTGAGTTCTACTCTTGGAAATGGAGAGGAAATTCACCATCGATGCAACCTGTGAATTTGTAGTTGGACCAGACATGACTTGGATCCAACAAGTATTCACTATGATCCATTCATTTCATTTATTTGACCATAAAATCTCTCTATTATTGAGATTTACTGTGCTGAAGGTACAAGTAAGAAAGGGAATAAAATGCACGTGTTAGATACATCCTTGCTTCCCGGAGCTTAGTATTTAATGGTAGAGTCTAATATTAATGAGTAATACTAAACTGTTTAATAATAAATGATATACTATATGTGAGGGAAGTGACAGTGAATAAGGATATGATCTGATTTGCAGCCCTCTTGCAAGGCCTCCCTGAAGAATTTGGGAGTTAAATTTAAATACAGATAGAAATAAAGGCGATCAGTTCAGGAAGATGATGGTAAGATTTGCATACCCAGCATAACATAACTGAAGTTCAGGCTACTAATTAGTGGTCCAGGAGGAACATGTGCCCAGTTGAGTCTAAAGAAGTGTACAGCATTAGATACAGGACTTCAGGCCACGTTGAGAACCCTACAGCATTGTCTTCTAAAGAATAGTAGAGATCCTCGGAAGATTTTAAGGGAAAGTTCACAACTGTGTTTGAATTTTTAAGAACTCACTTTGTCTTTATTATGAGATCAAGTTAAGGGAAATTAAGAGTTGTTCCTGGATAAATTTGGGATTCTATTTGCAGAAGTTAAGGGAAGAGACATGGCTGAAAAGATGATCAGCATAGACAGTCATCACATAGCATGGGTTCTGAAGAAATTGTCTCTTTCTCTCTCTCTATATATATGGTTTATGTCTAGATGTTCCCCCAAAACCTCATGTGGTCTCAGTTTTTCAGAGATGGCTAGATCTAGAGTGTGCAGTGCCGGGATTACGGGAGCTGGGATTAAGTGTGGGTGACTGCCGGCTCCGACCACAGACTGGATCGGCTCTGCTCTAATCCCAGCTGTCTGGAAAAGAGAAAAGGATTTGTCACCCCAGCTTTGCTCTTGTCACTTTTGTTGCCTTCTGTGGCAAGAAATGGTTGTCCCTTTGCCACATGACACCCTGTCTTGGAGCCAGCCGATTATGGACTGAAAGCTCTACAAATTGTAAACTAAATGCACCTTTTTCCTTTTAACTTTGGGTGTTGGATATTTTGTCTCAGTACCAAGAGAAAAGTAACTAAGACTTCCTATCTTCTCTCTTTTTCCCTCCTAATCCCTTGTCCTCCTTGACTTCTATCTTTCTTCCCCAGGGAAAATCTGCTATAAACAATTTTCCAATCTCACTCTACTCCCTTATCCCATTATGTCAATTCTCAGTGCTGTCCAGCAGCAGGACATTCATTCAGTGTATTGTAGTATATTTTCTGTGGTCAGTGATTGGAGAAGAAGTGGGCACCTCACACAAGTTAAAGAAAAATATCATTGGAAAACTTGACTTCTGACAGAAAGTATGAAATGTCAAGTCTTGGCTTAAAATGAATTCTTCTATATATTACAATCAATTTCTCCTATTTTTATATTATGAATGTTTCTGAAGACTTTGAAAATGTATTAGCCATAAAGGTCTTTGGTATTTCAGAAATACTGAAAATGTCATTGTTTTTCTCACTGTTGCTACTAGCTAATACTTCAGTGTCTCACTAGAGATTAACTTTTGTATCTATTTCTTGAGAAAAATAGAAATTGCGCACAGAGGCACTGGCTAGTCCAACATGTTCATTTTCTTCTAAGTCATTGAACTTATTCTAAGGTTTATTGGTTAAATATTCATAGACTATATTTTGGACTTTAATATTAAAATATCTATGAATTTATAAAAGTATTCACTGATATAAAAATTGGAGACAAAGATTTATTCCTATGGTACACTTCTACTTTGTTATTAGCCCTATAAAGGAAGGGAGAAGGATGCGTGTTTGGTCAGAAGGAAATGGTGCTTTTTTAGTACAAATCCAAACACCTTCATACAACTTCTCAGGCAGTAGGAGAAGAGCTGACTCTTCACATTTTTTTATACTGAGATTGAAATATTCTAGTCTATAAACTCTATCACAGTGATCCAGTATTAGGTGCTTGTGAAAGGGGTTGTCTGCTGCCAAAACACACCTTTGTAGGGATGACAGAAAGATATGGTCTGTTATCATGATGACAAACTCATCCCTAAGAAAGGATCAGAGTGCCACAGAATCATGACCACCACTTCATAATCTAGTCCTATCTGCACTCTTCCATGGACAGTGTATGGGCCCAAATGCTTGCATAAATTATGTCAGGCAGGCTAGACTACATCATGCTAAAATCCACTTCCAACATGTAAGCTTTGTAACAGTAAAGTTTTACTTTTCACTAATGAGATTATCCATTATGGTCATGCAGATCTTCACTTATGTATTTTCTCAAGAAATTTGGACAAGAACTGCTACCACTTTGTTAACCAGTTACAAAACCAGAGGGAAAGAGACTTCTGGCAGTGTTCAGAAACAACATTCTCTGGGCAGTGATTTCCAATACCCCTTCTTTGCAAAATTATCAAGTTAGATCTAACCCCACAGAGCCAGGAAATGAAGAGCTGCTCTGTGCACAGAACCGTCTCAAAAGCCCCCTAAGGAGCACCTCAGAGAGATCCCCATTTGTACCTCCACTGTGCCTCCGGCCTCATTACCTCTACCTAAGTTAAATTCACGCTTCCCAGTGCCAGCTGTCTTGATCTTTCCCAGGCTTTTCTTTCTCTTTCATCCAAAATATGTTTATTTGGATTTTCCACTTGTTTAGCCAAAAGTAGATTTTTAATGGGTGGGAGAAATTACATTTTCATAAACCAGAGTTCTGTTTTCATAGGTGCTGTCATTTTTACCATGTATCAGAATAGAATCTCACTCAAGCAGGAACGTATGCCTTCCTCCATCCTAAAATGCCACTTTTCCTACTGGAGAATAGGCCTTTGACACATTTTACATGGCTTGTGTACAACTGCAGGGGGAGTTGTCCCACAACATGTTTTAATTTTTCTAACTTTTCAATTTAAAACATTTATGTTATATATCATTCCCTGGGGATTTATAAAATGCCAAGCAAATAGAAATCTGAATATTTCCATTCATTTTAATTTGCATTTAGTTCATATGGAGTTTTACAGGTGTGATTTTTCATAATTATCTCTTTTGCTAGTTTCATGAGAAATAGAGAAGATTATCATGTTGGGTAGGAAAACAGTATTAGAAGACGCCAAGATTTTCTAAGTGCTTGTCCAGGTTATGTCTTAATTAATCTTGCTTGATAGTATCACCTGACTTTAATTTCCTCATCCATAAAATAAGAAGGTTCACTGGACAATCCGTAAGGAATTACCCATAATTAAAATGAAGTGATTTAGAACTACATTACTCATCCTCTAAAAGTAGAAAAATTTTAATAGAACAATAATTCACTTCCGAATGTTTTCACTGCTTTGCTTTCAATCCACTGAATTCTTGAAAATCACTACTGTGTGGGGAAGAATCTAGAGAAGGGGAACAGGTATCATGTCTAAGTTATAGGTAAGAAAGTCAGCAATATGTTCCAGTCCTGTACATGTAAATAATTCTTAATTAATATGTGAGAAAGACGTACAGGGAGCGTCCAGATTCTGTTAATGAACACAGCAGGAAAAATGATAGGGAAGACTTTGAGTCTTCAAAAGCTGTAGCCACTAGGATAAATTAGAGCTGTTTTAGCAAGTCCACTATGACATCTACACTTAGATACACAGCACAACCAAGTGAACACAGATGCTAGTATTTTATCACTTTAATTATCATAAGCTGCGGGAAGGACATGTGGAAATTCTCTATATCACTATATTTTGCTTTCGGAAGCATACCTTGAGTCTCAGTAAATCTACTATTATTTAAGGAGATGATAGGAATGTATGGTCAAATATGGATGCCAAAAATTACTATGTCCTTCCTTTTTACTTAAATGAATTGCATCATTTGTTTACATTTGTCATTTTATTGAGATGCTAATATATAATTATTAAATTTCAGTCTTTTCCCTTTCCTATACATACAAGTATTTAAAGCAAAATGTTTTCCTTTAAATAGATCATACACACATGTATATAGCAGATTTTGAGTTGTTATATTTTGTACTTTATTGAGCTAAGTATATCATCTAGTAGTCACTCGATAAATTTATTAAGAAGATAATTATAAAATACATGCTTAAATAAAAGCATGTCTATATAAATTGCAGGTTGTACACTAAATACTAGATTGCACAATCACAGTTAATATTGTATTATATTTCTAGTTTATCTCGCCTTTATTATGGCAATTATGTTGTTATTTACTGTATATCTTATGTTCTTTGGCTTAATGTCTATTTTTTCTGACATTAGATGAAACAGTTTATTTTTGGTTGGAATTGTCAGAGTATAAACTTTCTTGTCATTTTACTTTGATTTTGTAAGTATATTTGTATTAAGACCTTTCTTTTGAGTAGACCACAGTTAACTTGCTTGACCACAGTTAACTCTCTTTGTATTTAAATCAGAATATATAGGTTTCTTTCAGTGGTTGTTTGTTTGTTTGTTTGTTTTTGGTATACTTTCTTCAGCATCACAACCACGTTCCCTCAAAAGTGCAAAAAATATCAAAGAATGTCTACGTATCCATCCTGCAGCTCCAGGGCAGTGGCCTCACTGCCATTGACCTGTGTCCCAGCAGCACATTGCTACAGTGGACTAGCTAATGAAACGACTATTGCCCATAGTCAATAGTCTACTTTAGGTTTCACTCTTGCTAGAGCCTGTTTTGTAGGATTTTACAAATGCTTAAGTCAGGAATTCAACCACTGTGAATTAGTCCAATTACCTCCAAATCTCTAAATATTCAGCTATTTTTCCCACCGTATCCCCTTCTCTTAGCAACTATTTCACATTCATAAGTTAGCTTTTTACAAATTTAGATAAAATATTTAGACCTTGCAGATTACCTTCCTTGATTGATAACATGCATTTAATGCCATATTGTGTCTTTTAATGTCTTTATAACACATTTCTTTTTAATACTAGGTAATATTTCTTCATATAACTTACCACATTGATTTATTCATTTATGTGTATAATGATAGCTTTGTAGTATCCAAGATTGGATAATCATGAACACAGCTACTTTGAACATTTTTTTCCTTTTTTATTTTAAAGAAAATAACAAGAATGAAAACAAAAACAATAATCATGAAACAGGATTTCAAAACAAGATAATAGGAATTAACAGAGGTTGTTATGTTACATATTGTTAACTTCAACAAAGTTTCTCATATTACCAGATGTAAGAATACAAGGTTGATCAAACAATTAAAGGCAATAACAAGTAATTAAAAAATTTGAAATGATACAAAGCTTCATTAAACAAGATGGTGGGAATTGGAACAACTGATTTGAAGACAATATGCAATATAACAGCCATTGTTGAATTGCTACTTTAAACATTTATATGTAGGTTTTTATGTGAATATACACTTTCAGATTAATTGGGCAAATACCAAAGAACATGATTGGTAGGTCATATAATAATATATGTGGTTTTTTTAAGGAACTGTCAAATTGTCTTCCAAAATAACTGTACCGTTTGTATCTCCTATCAGTAATGAATAACATTTGCTGGGGTTCCATACACTAACCAGCACTTGGATGTTTGGGGATTTTACTCCTTGTATTAGAAGGGAAGATATTCCACTGTTACTTTAATTTTCAATTTCTTTGTGATATTGTAGTAAATAAATATGGCTGTATACCCATTTTAATGCAACTACTGAGAAATTTACTTTTACAATTGCCAATATATTGTTTGGTTGTCATGTGTTAAATCTGAAATTTCCATCTCTTGACATCTGTCTCCTTTATGACAAATAAAGAAGTTTTTACCATTTTGTTTCCTCCCCCCCCTTGGTTTTTTTAATGTTATATTATTTTTACTAATGAATTGATTCCTTTATAGATGAAAACATGCCTTCCACTCTCATGTCACACTAATATCCGCTGAAATTTCACAATGACCCAAACAAAGTGGCAAACATACAAATCTTTGACTATATTTACCCCTTTTCTTTCTTTGAGTGACATTGCTGTTACACATTTTGAGGTTACATTTTATGCACCGCTCCTAATTATTTCTAGCTATTTAGTCCCATTTGTTCCTCTATCCTTTCTTCTTTTCTTGTTCCCCTTTATCCTTCCCTTTCTCTTTCTCACCCTTCTTTCTGTTTCTGTGAATATACCATTAATTCACAGTCATGTCTGCAGAATATTCTGAGAACAAAATTCTAATTTAGTGCTTGCCTGAATTTAGCATTTAGAAGATGTCTTCCCACTGTCACATCTTCATCTTGGTCTGTACCAAGAAGCCAGCTACACTTGGTCTCTGACACGTGATGTACCCTTCTGCCAATTTCTTCTGTTTCCCTGAAGTATGACAAACATTTAAAGAACTTTATATTCATAATTAGCACCTGTGTTCTATACTATTTTTGTCCCTTTTCTGTTATATCTATTTCCTTCAGTTGGCTTACTTTCCAATCACATTATTTCTATTTCATTATTTCTTTCCTTTGGTCCCTGTCTTTTGAGCTCAGTATTGAGCTCTTTGTTTATATCTTCTTTTTTCTTTCTTTCTTTCTTTCTTTTTTTTTTTTTTTTGCGGTACTGGGGATCGAACTCAGGACCCTGAGCTTGCTAGGCAAGCGCTTATTCCACTGAGCTATATCCCCAGCCCTCTCTTTGTTTATATCTTACTCGTTTCTTTTATCTTCAAGGATTCATTTTTTTCCTATGGGCTTCTCTCCAGAAATACCCTGCCTTATTATGTAGTCACTCAATTCAAACTTATTTTAAGATCCTATCTGATAGATTCAATGTGTGCGTCAGCTTTGGATGTGTTTCCCCCCTCCCCATATGAGCCAATAATTTCTCTTTACTTTGTTTCATGGTATGCCTGATCTCCAGTTGAGTGATTTCTTTAAATGAAAAATTGAGCCAATGATTTGAATAACTTACTAGTATTTTCTCTTATCACTTAATGGTCAGGAGCTTAGACATGTTTATCCTGATTTATTTCACTTGTGAGTATGGCCTCTGGTTGCATTCATTTGCTTCTAAAAACCTCAGGTTTATCTTTCTTTATAGCTAAGTAGTACTCCATTGTATAAAAATACCACATCTTTTGTACCCATTCCTGAGCTGATGGATATTTGTGTTGTTTCCAAGACTGGGTGGATGGACATTTGTGTTTTTTCTGTTATGTTGACACAACAGAGTCAAAAACAGAGCTGTATTAAAGTTTGATTTTAGTCTTCAAGACTTTGTATCTAAATCAGGTTTATTCTTTTCAAAATCCTGAAATGTCTGCAGATTTGTTTTTCTATGGTGGACCCTAAATTTGCTCTTCCACAGAACTCTGACTGTCCACACCTGTCTGTATCTCCTCGATCTCTGGCCCACACATGTCAACTTCTCACTCTCCAGTTGCTAATTTTGCACTGGTACATGTCTCAAAGAAAAAGTAACAGAAGACACAGCAGGTTCATCTACTTGACCTCTCTTCTTTGGCATTTTTAGTTAAATTATAGACACATTGAGAATGCGATCTGTTTCAGTACTCAATATATTTACTAAAATATAATAAATGCACACATATATGCTTGCAATTCATATCTCTCTCACTCTCTGTCTCTCTCTCTCTCTCTCTCTCTATATATATATATATATATATATGTATATATATATACTGTTTGTGTATTCAAGTGTTCTAAATAGATAGAAATTAAATGGTCATAAACACAAAAATATGGCTGAGGTAATGTATATCCAACATTCAAAATGCTACTGCTATTTTATACTTGAAAGTGCAAAACTACAGCTTAAGATAATATGTGCTTCTCGGATGAAGAAAATAAATACAGTACACAAATAAATATACGAAAAAACCAGCAAAGCTTATATGAAATAATTTCACAAATAAAGATATGAAAAAATAGAAATCACAAATAAATATATGAAAAAAGGTTCAACAGCATTGGTCATTCAAGAAATGCAAATTAAACCAACAGTGAGATTCCATCTCAACCCAGAAAGAATGTTTGTTTTCAAGAAATCAATCAATAACAAATGCTGATGGGGCTGTGGGGAAAAAGGAACCCTCTCCACTGTTGATGAGAATGTAGAATGGTACATCTATGGTGGAAATCAATGTGAAGATTCCTTTAAAAACTAGGATTAGAGGTCCCATTTGACTCAGCTAGTCCTCTTGTCAGTATTTTTCCAGGAGAAATGAAAATATACCATGGCAGTATATGTGCACCCATGTTTATAGCAGCACAATGTGTAATAGCTGAGTCTTGGAAACAGCCCAAATGTCTATCAACTGAGAAGTGTATGAAATAGATGTTGTATTTTTATACAATGAAGTACTACTCAGCTATAAAGATAAACTCAAGGCATTTATACATAAATAGTTGAAGCTAGAGAACATATTCATAAGTGTAATAAATCAGAATCACATGTATAAACATTGTACTATCTCTCTAGTGTACGAAACTGAAAGAATAAATAAAATCTGAAAGGTACAATAGATACTGTGGAAGAGAAAGAAAATTTTCAAAATGAAAGAACAACTGGGAAGTGAGAGAATAGAAAAGAAGGAAGGGAAATAAAGATGCACACACATACACACATGATATCTAAAATAACTGTACTACTATTTCTATCAGTTCATTGAAAAGAACAGTTAGTGTTTACACTGAACAATTTTGGATCTCTGTACCTGGAACTCTGAGCAACTACTTTGAAATTAACAATATACATTATCATAACCATTGTTAATTTCCTGTCATCTTGTTTTGAATATTCTAGGTCATAGAATTGTATTGTTTTATTGTTTTTATATCTATTGGAATAAAGAATTTAAAAATTCTTTCAAAGGTCACTTAAGAAAAAGATAATATATAAAACCTACTAGTAATTGATGAATAAATTTTAAAAACTAAAATATGTAGTCTCAGACACATATATATATAAAACCTGAAATAATCCCTTCAAAACTAAATATAAATATAAACATAAAATATGAAAGCTCCACACAAGAAATATTCATTGTCAAGGAAATATACAGATCATTAGAGACAAGAGAAGAGCAAAATTGCAAAAGGAATTTTAATAAAGCTTGCTTAAACCTGCATATCTGTTTGGCTAGAGGAGAAAGGAGAGAAAATCATATAAACTGGGTTACACGGCTGTGATCAAATAAGACAAAATAGTAAAATATGACCTAGAATGGGGAAGAAATGTAACAAAACATTTCATGCATGGGAATGAGTCAGAAATAGAGAAGAAAAAATTATACACCCATCCAAAATATGTTTGCAAGTGGCCATTAAACAAGAAACGCAAGAGATAAATGGAAAAGGAAATTAAGTTATTCAGAAAAAATTCACGTAATCAAGTGATACACAAGTGATTTTAGAATAAATATGCTTACAATGGCAAGGGGATTAAGTAGACATATGATTAATCAAGCAATGAATATTAAATGAAACACGCAGATAGCAAGGCATGAAAGATTGAAAAATAATTGATTAGAATTCTGGAAATGAAAAATAGAATAATTGGCACTGAACACACAGATGTCAGAAGAATAAACACATGTCCTGCTGTTATTTTTATTGATGTATTCTGATATTTTACAATGATTAATAAGTAATAGATGTTTAATAAATATTACTTATATTAATAAAAATATTAAAGAACACTGATCGAGTTCATCAAGCCAAGATAATGGAGAAATCTTTTAGTGGAAGATGCACATCTTACAGAATTTTGGCCAGTATCCAGAGAAATGCTTCTTCTCACAGGAGAATTACAGAAGTGCGATTAGGGAGACAAACTTCAGCTACCATCATGGGTCTAGTATTCACTGTCCTTTTCTTTGTCCTTTCCAAATATCTCTTGTCCTCAACAATTATCTTTGCTGCTTCTAAAGTTCTAGCTCAGGATGTGACCGAGACTCTTTTCTGAGCTTTCCCAGCTCCTGAAACCAATACTATTCTCAGAAACAGGGCCTTGTACTTATCTGTTTATTATCAACTGTGCATAAAGGAAACTGACAGGCATCCAACCACATCACCTAGCTGCTTTCTGTTCACGTGAATGATGGCAGGCCCAGATCCTCATGCATTTTGTGGTCAGTGGTTCCTTCCAAAATGAGGGCTCTACTTTTTTGCCTACTGGTAGGTGGATTCTAGAATTTCTAGGAGGATAGATAGCAGCTGTGCTTACAGCTGACACTCTGGGTGTGTCCACTGTGAAGAAATATCTTCTTTTGGGTACTGGCAGCCCTGACCCTAGAGATGCCAGAGTTGTGAGAATGGGACCGATAGTCTCCCAATAGGCCACTGGTAATTATGGTACATAGACTTCCTTGTTCCATAGACTCTTTCCGCTGAGGACATAGTGTCAAAAAGAGCTGAGTTTCCGTGTGTTGAATTTGCCCTTCACTGACTCTGAGGTAGACCCTCAGGTGCACTTGCAGCGGGCAACTTCAACACTGTTTGGCTGATTGCCTGAGATAAAACATAGGATACAGTCAACAGTTAACTTCTTTGGACACATTTATGGACCACCTTCACAGAGAACTGCATCTTTCTGTGTGATGTTCCTTCATGTGATATTCATTACAGGGAAAAATTACCAGACGCCCACAATTTAAGGAAGGAGAGGATTATTTTGGCTCAGACTTCAATCCATAGTCAGCTGGCATTATGGGAAGGGCATGGTGGCAGAGAACTGTTCAGCACTGGGCAGACAGAAAACAAAGAGAATCAAGAGAGGAGCCTGGAGGGGAGACATAGGCTTCTGCGCCATGCCCATAGTGATCTACGTCTTCTTACCAGGCTAACAGAAAATCAGCTATAATGTCTCTAGAATGCAATCTGAAGGTCTCACCTATGGTCACAGGAGGTTATAGAGATATATCTAAACAGAAAGCATAACTCATGCATTTCACATTGCATTGGTTTCCTCTTGGTGCCACTGACAACTTTGAGGACATAGAGTCTAATGTATTATATGTTAAGCTTGATCCAGAGCCTGAACATGGAGCAGAGACATTCCTGCTCCAGCAACCCAGTCAGAGGTGCCAGTTTTTCCTGTCACAAATGAAAATAGATGAAGCAATGCTGATAAATATGGTGTATGTTGCCTCCAAACCTGAGACTATTACTGAGCATTATGTTTCCTTAATTGGGTTGTAAGACAAACAATGTTATCCTGACCATTGAGCCCTTATGCCTTCCTTGAAGTGCTGATACTTAATTCTTCATATGGCTTGTTTCCTTCCTCCTAGCATACATTTCTTGCCAAGCTCTGTAGTTTGCGAGGCCCTTGCTTCTACATTGTTCTGTAGAAGTATGATATAATTGGTGTAGTGGATCAATGTGGTATTTTCTGAAATGTCCAAAAGTTAAACTCATTTCCTGATAGTCAGCAGAGTCTTGGGGATGGAACTGGAAGGAAATATCATCCATTTCTTGTGAATATGAGCTGTGATTGATTGTCATCCCTATTTAGAAGAAAAAGTGCACATGCCAATCACATACCACTACTGGAGGCCTCATTAACATGCCTTTAGGGGCTGGGGATATAGCTCAGTGGAATAAGCGCTTGCCTAGCAAGCGCAGAGTCCTGAGTTCGATCCCCAGTACCGCAAAAAAAAAAAAAAAAACATTCATTAACATGCCTTTGTGCTATGTCTTGGGCTAAGAATGGCTCTGAAAACTCTCGTGAATGCAGAGGAAGGGATTTCAGAAGATTATGGGATCACAGCGCATCTATAGCTCAATGTGCTTTTAGGAGATGAGTCTTGTTTTGCAGAGGCAAATTACTGGAGTTCTAAAACGGAAGGATAAATCTCCCTGTCCACGTCTTCCTTTTTCTCTCTACCTTCAGGCCACCAAAGGATGCTCAGATGTTTTCAGCACTGAGCTCTATCAGAATGCCTGTTCGGCTCTGAAACCGCCTCAGGATGGACTGAACCCTTTAAAACCATTAGACCAAATAAACCTCTCCTCTTTTAAGTTGAAGTCGTCTATTTTACATTATCATTCCCAGTGTAGCAGCTGAAATCAGGGTGACCACTCGAGTCTCCTGATAATCTACCATTCCAGTGACCAGCCAGTCTGTTCAGAATCACAGCCATGAATTGAACAGAGATAAGAGTGACCACCTAACTTGAATTATCTTACGAATATTTATTTATTTATTTATTGTCTTTTTGAGACAGGGTCTCGCTATGCAGCTCAGGCTGGCCTTCAGCTCACTTTATAGCCCAGGCTGGTCTCAAACTCACGATGATCCTCCTCCCTCAGCCTCCCAAGTGCTGGGATTACAGGCGTGAGCCACCACGCCCAGCCTATTTTATGATATAGGAATTTACAAAATTACTAATCTGTACCATCTCACCAGGATACAGTGTTGTCTTTTATTTTCTGTCTTGCTGGGGAGCAAGCAGTTTCATAGAATTCCAGGTGGCCTTATCTTAAATACTTTGTTTGTTTGCTACTGGGGATGGAACTCAGGACCTTCACACTGAGCTAAATCCTCAACTCTTTTCATATCTTCTCATCTTATTAAAGTTCACTAAGTTGCCTGGGCCAGGCTCAAACTCTGGATGCTCCTGCTTCAGACTCCCAGAGTGCTGGGATTGGTGTGTATGCCAACCTGGAGCTGGTGCCATTTTTATTTTTACCCATTCTGCACTTTCTGGAATGTTTTTGTGTATCTAACATGTCTCCATTAAATGAAACAAAAGAATTTTAAACACTACGCCTGCCATTTCAGTGCTTATGATCTACTAGTGGACAAGCAGAATATAAAATTTTCACCAATAATTTCACTGGAGGACCTGCTAATTCTCTCTGTATGAAACTTTCTACCCCATGGCACATTCAACTCGCTTTGCATAACGAGTTAATCATTGATTACACAGTATAAATTATCACTGAAGTGATCTGGGAAGTGAACTTATTGTTATAACTTCAGTAGCACAGATAAATAGTCTTTGTAAATTCAAGAACTATTTAAGTGGTTTCCTTTGCAAAAAATTACCTTCCAGAAAATACTTTATAAACGTTTCAATTATCTTCTGAGATAATATGTTACTTCCAAACTGTTATTTGCAGAATATTACTCAAAATGCAAATTTTGGAATTTTTTAATGATTCATGTCTTAGTATATGGCAAAAATTTGCAAATATTACTGCAATAGGTTTTAGAATGTTTCAACACATTAAAATAATAACAGCGATTCTCAGTTATTATCCATTTTCTCAACCTGCCTAGAATTGGACAACCAATAATCTAGTTTCTATTTCTATATATTTGTAAATCTTTCTGGACATTACATATAAATGAATATATACATACGGTTTTGTTACTAGATTATTTTGCCTAACATAAAATTTTCCAGATTTCTTCAGACTGTAATTTATAGTACTATTTTATCTATTTTTATTGCTGAGCAATATTCCATTGTATGGATATACCATATTTTGATTATTTGTTCATCAGTTGGGGAACATGTGGGCTTTTTCTAGTTTTCCATACTGCAAATAACACTGTAAAAGTATGAATAATGCTACAATGTCACAGTTTTACTGCACAAAGAGTAAATACAATGTTCATGACAATTCCAAATTATGTCAATGCCAGTGATCAACATGACCATGAGACAACATGGCTGGCAGATGCCTGGATTCCCAGGAAACCCACCCTACAATTGTCTTATCTAGGAGTCCAAGTATCTATCTCATGGTCCCATGTGTTCCCACTGCCAAAGAGTCACCCAAGGCTCTTTAGACTGGGGCCTCTCGTTCATAATATATTTGATATTTACCTCCCCCTGAAAAAGTTGTTGCAGGCCACCTTGGTGGTGTGCTGGGAGACTCCTCGGGGCATTTGCCATTCTTGCTACTGCTGTCACTCCTTATAAGAAACCAGCTAACTCTCCAGTTCGTGACTGCAGGGGTGAATTCCACCGCAGCTCAGGTGTGAGATTTGGGCAAGAGGCCTATATTTTTAGTAGTGCAATTTCCTTTAGCATCTTGCTTTTCCATTCTTGCTTCTAATATGCATATTAATGAGCAGTGCCCTCATTCTCTGTCCGTCTCTTTTACCTCTTTTCTTCGCTTAGGGTTGCTGTGCCTTATTACCATCTTCACAACTTTGGAGAACAAGCCCACCTGGCTATCGCTCTGGCTTCCCTAACTGTTAGCATAACTGTGACCCTGGAATTCTGGTAGTCAATTGGTTTCTCCAGGTCTCTGCTGTAGGATTGTCCCATCATGTTCATTTTCATCAGTGAGCACAGCTCTGTGACTACCTCCCCCACCCTCAGCTATGGCCTCTCTCAAAGGGCTCTGCAGTTTGTACACTACCATAACTGAGCTACAGTAATCCACAACTTCCTCAGAGGCAAGAAATCAGTTAGTATCTGGTCTTCATGCAATTTGCCAAGAAAAGCTTAATAGCTAGGGAAGATAGATGATAGTGTAAACCTAGAAAGTAGTTAGAATTGGGATTGAGGTTAAGGGATTCAATACACAATGCCCAGCGTGCTTCCTGGCTGGCAGAAATGTTGACGCTGAGAGGGGATGTAAAGGCTGGAGTGACCTTGTAGCCCTTCAGGGAGTAAACACCTGATGCACATGCAGACTAATGACAAAGCCAGTAGGCGTGAGCTCAGGAGCAACAGGTAAGCTTCAAGGATAGCTTCAGAGCCACACTGAAATCGACAGATGGCTCAAGACATTGGGCAAGGGGTACACCTTGTCTGTAGGCTTGTGAAATATTTGAGATGTTAAAACCCAGTATGTTTATCAAAAATGGGGAAAGCTGTGGGTTGCAAGAATGAAAAGACTCCAACCAGTGCAGGAGGTATAGTTAAAGGTATTGTTTATTTCTTTTACTTCTTTACCCAAATTGACTGTCTTAGAGGGAATTTTACTAGCTCCAGGGCCCAAAATGTTTGGAGCATTTCACGGAGAAAGCGATATTATCCTCATCACAGACACACACATTTTCTTTACTCCAGTTTCCCCTCCCTCTCTCTCTCCTTCTCTCTCTTCCTTCCTTCCTTCTTTTGTCCCTTCCTTCATTTTTCCCTTTTTGTTTTCTATTCATTCTTGCATTGTTGATTTCTTTTGATATGGAAATATATTTAATGAAAATAAGTCCCATTCAGTCATACCATTCACCTAAAGTGAGTGTTTCTTTGTATGTAATTGAGTAAAGATGACAGAGAATGAAATCTTATTTTTTACTCGTTACATTCAATGTATACTTATGACCATGAAGTAATACAGTCTCATTTTCCTCGGGGAACTAATGATGTTCATTTTTCCCTGAAAGAAAAGATGCTCAGAATTTCTATAGTGCAAGGAACCCAATCCAGAGCTGCACACGCCAGGCAAGCTCGCTACCACTCAGCCATATCTCCAGTCCTAGAAATCATATCCATATTCTAAAGCCAATTAAATGACTTCGTGTTTGGCAATGTGATTCCTATTCCTTTTTTTCCCCTCCAGCCTTCTTTTCACCAGGACTCTTAAATAAATAAATAAATAAATAAACTTCTTTTTGCATCCTACTATTGTATAGTCTCAGATCTGAAAGACATCTCCAAATTTCTCATCGTTTTCCTTTCTGGGTGATACAACCAGAGCAGAGGAATTAAAGTGATATTCTTACAACTGTAAAGTAGTTGGAAGCAAGATTTAGTCCCTGCCCAATTACCGTGTCACACAAAGCTTGGTTTGGCCCCATCACTGATGCTATTCTATGTTATTGTCAATTTAGTACCTTGAGCTGATAACTAGAGCCAAGAATTTTTGTTTGCAGACTTGTGGGAATCTAGTCCCGTGATTTCTAGCTATCCTTTCCTCTGACCTCTTACATTTCTTCATTTTCTGTTCTTTTTCAGTCTTTGTCCTTCATTTCATTTTACTCTACCTGCTCTGGGTCTAGCCCTCTTTTATCTGTCCCCGCTCTCTGCTCTTTTATCTCTTCCAGTCTGCTGCCTTCCTGATGAGAGTAACAGGCTGCAGTTCCACACATAGCCATTTTTTGGAGTTGCTCAGAGCTCTGTATACACACTGCCTTATTAATCCTTGCTATCATTTCTGTAAGACCCATTCATTACCTCTCGTTTACAAATGGGAATACGAGACACTGGAAGATTAATGGAGCCACTCAAGGATAAACAATGAATCAGTGCCAGAGCCATAAACAATACCCAGCCTCACTGACGTCGCCCATATCCACGTTCGCTGGGTTTCTCCTCTTCTTTCCCTATCTTGCCTCATTAAGTAGCATTAACTCATCCCCAAATTACTCGTAGGCAATCTGCCACAACCCACTGTAGAGTGGGCCTCTGAGACAAGAAAGGTGCTTCCGTTATGTCTCTGATGCTGCTTGAGTGAACTTGCCCTTGTGTCAAAATTTCTGAGCCTCATTTTTCCCCACGTCTGTAACAGAAATAGGATACTTGTCCTAATGTGGTGTTTTTCAGTGTGTGACAGTCCAAACGGTTCCATCATGTACAGGAGTTTATTTTAAGTAGCATAGGTACAGAGCATTAATTAAATAACAATAGTATTATTAACTAGTAACTTCATGTATATTCTCTTGACAGTTTCAAAAGAAAGATTTATTTTAAGGCTTGATAGCACTCAAAAATTGCATATTCAAAAATGAATATGCACCTTAGGTAGCCAAAGTGTCTTGCAAGAATTTAAATGAGATTACACATTTTATAAATACTTTGCATTAATAAGGAACCATACCATTCTTGTTGAAATTCATGAAATAAAGGTTTCTTTTAACCTAGATCTCTATGCTTTCTAAACCATCAAAGGACCAATAAAACGAAACTTTAGGGAACGTATAACGGTACGGATGGGTTATGCAGATGAACATTAGCTCATCAGTGAAACCTACATGCATATATTTTGTAAAGGACCGACTAGAAACACTTTCCCACGGCCTCACAGAGCCCCCAGGTAGCATATGTTTCTTTTCCCATTGAGTTTAGGTTCCCCTGGTTTCTTTATCTTCAGTCCTGAAATGCGCTATGGTGTGGTTGGCCTTGGTGTCTTGTTCTTTGGCCTTGCCGCTGTGTGACTAACAGGAGCCATGCGGCCAAAGCCCAGAAAAATGGAGTCCCCTAGTGCAGCTCTGACTCCAAGCAAAACTTTCCTCTTAGCTTGCCAGGCCCAGAGGAGCCACCACCAGTGGGGGTCAGCCCCATTGCTGACACATGGGAGAATCTAGGATCCTTCCTTGGCCCAAAAGAGAGAGAGCGAGAAGAAGATAAGTCAAAGAAACATAAAATTGGTATTACTGCTCTTTTTCTCTCTGTCTTTTTTTACTGACGGGGATCACCTCCTGGTTAGTTAACAGGCCAGTCCCTGGCCGCCATGTTAGTTTGCCTACCATGCATTTATAAGGCCCTATTTTCCCACTACCGTGCTGTTGCTTTCCTATGGAGCAGCAGGGAGCCCCAGGGAAGACCTGCGGGGTGAAAGATGTCTGGCAGAACCCAGCTGGCCCTGATTCAATCCCAGAATATGACCAGAACCCTCAAGAACCTGGCAACCTCCAAAAGCCAATGTTTCCTTCTCAGTCTCTCTCTGCCCACAACATCACACTTTGTTGGACATGGCATTTCCTGTTCATGATCTCTGCCTGGCATCCGGGTTCTTTGCCTTAGTGGTTTTCTGACCAGGGATGAGTCTCTTAAACATTTTAGGGTTTGGTATCTTTATTTCAAAAAATAAAGGAGTCTTATGAAAGGATTACATTGATTGAACAATTTAATAGTTACAAACCAATTGGCCTGGTTCACATTTAGTTTACCCAATAGTGATTGTCATAATGATGAGTTATTTAAGGTCATTTTCTCAATTCCCTGCAAATTTGCCCTGAGTTCCAATCACTCTGAGCAGTTTTCTTAGCACATGAGTGTTATGGTTGATACACTGTGTCAACTTGGGGAGTCTAGAGGTTTGGCTGAGTGATTCAGCAGGAAGCCAGGGTGCTTACTTTGTATACATCCTGAGCCTGTGGAAGAGGAGGGCATGGAGACCATGTGAGAGCAACATGCCCCTTGGATGGGGGTAGGCTGTTCACAATGTAAGGGAAGAGGAGAGGCTGCTTGCAGCCATTGCTCCCTTTTGCTGGTTGTTTTTGCTGTGCTCTGCTGCCCTGAACAGTTTGCCCTCTGCCATGTGCCACTCTGCCTCAGAACTAGCCAAGTATGGACTGAAACCTGTAAGCTAAACTGTAAGCTAAATAAACCTTTCCTTCCTTCATTTTAGGTGTTGGGTATTCTGTCTCAGCAACGAGAGAAAAGTAACCAAGACAATGAGAATGTGAGTTTTACATATTCATAATTATAGTTTAGTTGATCATATTATTAATATTTTTCCTGCTTGCAAATTTATTTTTATTAGAACAGGCTTGCAGGGAATAATGATTATCGTCTTCATGGGGAGTTGTCACATGTTCATGGCGCCCCTTATGTCCTTGTTCACCCACTCTTCCCTCCCTTCTGCCTCCCTCCATCTCTGGGTCCTCTTCTATTTGCAAAATGTATATCTCTCTTTTTCCTGTTTTCTAAGATCTTTCTTTTATTTCACTCTTTATGTTTGTTTGTTTCTCATATAAGCGGAACCATGTGATACTGAAACTTGTGTGTCTGATTTATTTCACCTAATATTATGTTCCCAAGTGGATCCATTGTCCTACAAATGACTCAAACTTCTTCTTTATGGCAGAGCACTACTTCACTGTGTATAAATATCATAGTTTCTTTATCCATTCATCTGTTGATGGTTGAAGGCGATGCTTCCAAGATACAGTTCTGCTGAGGTGTGCTGTTATTGACGATGGTGTGCATATTTCAGTAAAATAAGACATTTTCACCTCTTTTGGGAATACCTAGAAGGGAATAGCTATGTCCAGTAGAATTTCTATTTTTAGATTTTTGAGGACTCTATAGGAATTTCCATACTGGTTGTATTAATTTACATTCCTACAAACAATATGCAAGTATTCCATTTTTGTCACAGCCTTGTCAGCAATTTTTGATCATCTGACTTCTCAACGATGGCCGTTCTTTCTGAAGTAACATGGATCCCAAAACAAAATGAGAAGAATTAACAGTGGTTGCTATTTTACATGTTATTACCTTCAAGGAAGTTGCTCCAATTACCAGATGTAAGAATGCAAGATTGATGCAACCATTAAAGAGAATAAAAAGTAATAACAAACATTAGAAATGATACAGAGCTTCACTAAACAAGATAGCAGGAATTCACCAATTGTTGTTCTATTGCTTTTTTTTTTTTTTTTTTTTTTTTTGAGACAGGGTCTCGCTATGCAGTTCAGACTGGCCTTGAGCTCACTTTTTAGCCCAGGCTGGTGTCAAACTCGCAATGATCTTCTTGCCTCAGCCTCCTGAGTGCTAGGATTCCTAGTGTGAACCACCATGCCCAGCTCTATTGCATATTGTTGTCTTCAAATTAGTTGTTCAGATTACCAGATATAAAATTACATGTAAAATTGACAAAAGTATTTAGCCATTAACTTGTTTTTGTCTATGATGTTATTTTGTTAATTTTTAAATTCTCTTTACAATAATAAAGAAAATCTACAATGATAGAATCTCAATTTTGTTTTGTCTTTCTTTAATAACCAGAAATATTGAAATTTTTTCATATATTTATTGGCCATTTGTACATATTTTAAGTGTCTCATTTATTTCACTTGTCCACTTTTTATTGGGTCTTTCATTTTGGGTCTAAATTTTCTTGAGTTCTTCATAAAATATCACCAGATTTTTCTATTATATGAGTTATTTTATTAACATTTCCAAATTTTCTGTATACAAAATCATGTCATCTGCAAAAAAGGTACTTGTCGGTGTTTTCACAGTATTTGTTTTCCAGTCTTATTGTCTTATCTCATTTTATTATCTAGACCCTCCAATACAATGTCAAATAATAATGATGATTCTATATATTTTCCTGATTTTTATTATAAAGATGTTTTTATTATAAAGGATTTTATTGTTTACCCCTGTTCCCTGTAACTTATTATTTCTTTTTTTTTTTCCGGTACCAGGGATCGAACTCAGGACCTTGCGCTTGCCAGGCAAGCGCTTATGCCACTGAACTATACCCCCAGCCCACTTATTATTTCTAGATAGGGCCTTGCTATGTGGTTCATGCCAGCCTTGTTTTAACTATGGAGCCCAAGCTGGCCTTGAACTCACAGCCATCCTCCTGCCTCAGCTACCATAATGCTGGGATTACAGGCATGCACCACCATACCTTGCTCCTTATAACTTTTTTGAAATAGCTTTGGCCTTAGATACATTTCCTAAATTTCTTAGTATTTATATTACTTATTCATTTTTAGGTAGGTTATTCATATTTGCATTTTTTGCTATGATTAATAATTATTTTACTACAAATGTAGCTAAGATGTGATAGTATCTCTTTTACCATTAGTATGCCTTTGCAGCACAGAATGATTATTTCTATCATGGGGAGTAGGTTCCTGTACATAACACATTTTACTTCTTTCTGTGCAAAGATCTCTCTCCCTGTTTCTTATCTAATTATTAATTTTCACATCTAGGATTATACAACTGAAGGATTTCTTTTGATTCCTCGTTGAAAAATAATTGTTTAATAATTCTTTAAGTCTAGTTTTCAGTCCACGTTTTCAGTATATAATGATTGCGTTCTCTGTGGGGAGAGAGCACATGTACATAACTTGTACCTTTTTTAATCCACTTCCTCTCCCCTTTCCTCCCTCCCCACTCCGTCCATTTTTTGGTGCCTTTCATAATTAATTAGATAGTTCACTAATGTAGAAAATTCAAAGAAAACAAAATATGAATTGCTTCTACCATTAGGGTTCTTACAGATTTAGACAAGGTAAAAATTAGGGTAAACGTTAAAACTCTAGTGTGCCATTGAGCATATTAATGGTGAATATAGTTAAACTCATTTGGACAACAAATCCAACATTCATGGAAGTATTATTATTATTGGGTTTTTTGTTCGTTTGTTTCTTTTGTCTTGTTGAGGCAAGGTCTTTCTATGCAGTTCAGGCTAGCCTTGAGCTCACTTTGTATCCCAGCCTGGCCTTGAACTTGCAAGGATTCTTCTGCTTCAGCCCCCTGAGGGCTGGGATTAGAGGTGTGAGCCACCATGCCTGGCAACAGAAGTATTATTGAGCCTAGGACATGAAGAATGCTTATTAGGGAATGAGGCGAAATACGGGCAGAGGTAGAAGTATTGGGGGAAAGTGATACATTCTTGTTCATATGGCCAAGTGAAGACAGGCAACCTGGCAAAGTAAGCACTGTGGAAGGGCCACGGTGGGAGCCAGTAGTAGAAACAGTACCATCTAACATTCTCAAGGCTCAGACACTGAGAAGGTGTTGCTGAAAAACTTGACTAGGCTGCAGATGTTCACATGATTTGAAAGCAGTAAATATTTTGAAGCAAGAGAGTTGAGCAGGCAGTCACATATGAGATCTGGGCACAAGGGATGTGTGATAATAGAGAACAAGACAACCTCACATGCTACATTAGATATCTTGATGCAGGCAAATGTGCTTATTTTATTTTCTTATAATTTGCAGGCATACCTGTAATTTGAACCTTTTAGCTGGTGCCTCTGGGATGCTAATTGGCTGCTAAATTGGCTCTCCACGTATCTATTTAGGTGTGCCAAGAGTAAAATCAGTATACTTAACTGGTAAATGCCACTGATAATAACTTTTTCCTTAGAATCCGCTAATAGTGCTAGAGAAGAGAAATTTGCAGCAAATCCCTTTGCATTCTACCGAAACCACAAATGTAATGTTACTGTCTTATGTCAATGGATACAATTTGTAGAAAAGGATTCACGCAGTGGTCATCAAGGGAAAATGTTACTGTCTTATTAGTGACTTTGTTAGCGCTCATGAACAGATATAATTATAACCGTCTCATCCACGTGGAGGTATTGCAACTCTCAGTTCACCCCTCCTAACAGTTCGTTGTGAAATGATGTAATGTGCTTATTGGGTTTATCACTTCTGTTGTTCTTAAGGACTGAGCTGAGATCATTCCTCTCACCTGGCTGCGACGTGGGACCAATCCAGTTAGATCTCTTCCATTTTGTGAGGTACGGGTCCATTACTATGAGTCATTTGCATGGACAGATGATAATAATCTTTAAAATAAGGTAAAAAAAGAAAGTACTACAAAAAGATAGGTAATATATGCGTCATATGATAAAACATTATAGTGAATGTTTAAAGTTTAAAAAATTATATTACAGTAAAAGACATACTCCATTATTTCCCCCGATAGAATCCTCTGCACTTCCACCATACTTATCCAGTTCTTTTTGCCACAGCGTGCCAGATCTAGGGAACAGGGCAGTATGGTGCTTGGCAGCAGCCTTCACTCAAATTTTTGTGTGTTCCATACTCACTACAGTTTCAGAATTGCCTCAGAAAGAGGCAAGAACGATGGGATAAGCGTATTAAAAAAGAGGCAGAGTATTTTAAAGTCGAATAGCCATGTGTATTGTATTATAGTGTACTTTTTATGGAAACGGTCATTGTATTTTTGGATCACACCTCATAATTCAGCAGCATCTTTTCTTCCATTCTCAATACAGATACAAGCATATCAGAAGTGCAGTCCTGCACATGTCTAGAGGCAGAGAGCCAGGAGCACATTGTTCTCTCAGTGACAGTTACTTCATCCCTGTCTCTACTGAGCCTCAAAGTCCAACAGTTGAGTCCTTTCCCTTTTCTAAAACTGTACCCTAACAACCAGCAAGGGAAACAATTTTACTTCAAAAGCTTATGTATCATAACAATCGTACGTGTGTTCTTATTGCTTCTTGTCAAATAACTGTTAACACTGTAGTTTCTATAATTTTGAGAAGTAGAGCTATTCCTTCTTCCATCTTAGGATCTTCAGTGTGTAGCACAGAGACTGGAATGAAAATAAAATAGATATAATGATTTCTTTCACAATATAGTTGCTGACATAAACTGCTCATGATAACAAATGCCTAGTTCCAACGATTTGCCAAATCATGAATTTTTAAAAATCCATTTTCATTGTGACAGAGAGTAATGACTACTTCTTTCTAATACATTTATGGCTAATTTATACAATAAAGGTATTAGAAAATTAATTTTTAAAGGACGCAAATGACTAATCTCTCATAAATGTCCAGCACACCTGGAAAATGTGAATTATTGAATATGGAATCTGCATTATATCTTGAAAACCTGGAACAAACTGCTTATTACTGCAGTTTGCTTTATCAAATTGCTATGATTAAACAGAAGAAAGGCTTAATAGGAAGGCTTTTCCACTAAGGGAAAAAGTACACCCCCACCCCACTCACTCACATATGCACCTCACCTTGCCAGAAGCACAGAATTTATTACTTTCATTCACTGCAGTGGAATGGCAGCAGTGCCCAAAATGGTCTTCAAGGTAAACTGTGAGTATTGTACATTGGGCAGTATTTTGTTTCTGTTAGAAATGCTCAACTCTGTTATCACATGCTAAATGTTTAAGTTATATGCACTTTATGGTGGGAGAGAGAAGAGACCACCAGAGAAATATTTGGACAGATGGAGAAATGTTGGGGAATTAGATGAATTCCTATTTAAATAGACATAGATTACATAACAATAATCCTTACCAAATGTATGATTTGAAAATATTTTTCCCCGTACTGGAGGTTGGCTCCTCGCTCTGTTGATGGTTGCTTTTGTTGCTCATAAAAAATCCTTACTCAGCCCGATGTACCTAGGCTGTTTCTACTAAAGTCAATAGCTTGCTATTTCTGTCCTTCCTTTTGGCATGCTCTATTGCGGACTCTGCTTTGTCTGTGCTTACTATTTTGCTTGTGGAGAAAGTAGAAAGTGAGACATTTTCCATCCAACTCATGAATGTAATTATCCTTTCACCCATATGAGACTGCACATACACGCACTAAAGTATTTCTGAATAAAATAGAACAAATAAAATACCTTGTTTTCTTCCAGGTGCCACTACTTCTTTCTTCTCTCTTCTACATAAACCTCAACAGGGCTGTCTCCTCCATCTGCCCACTCTTCTTTACATTGCATTTTATTTAAGTTCTCTAAGTCCAGGGTCTGCAGCCATAATTGTAGGAATGACTAATACACACACAAATGCAATTACTATGAACATTCACATACAAGTCTCTGCAGGGACATACGCCACCACTTATCTTGGGTCCAAACCTAGTAGCAGAATGGCTGAACAATTTCATAGGCATATATTTAAATGCTGGAAAGCTTGCAGGTTTTTGTGTGTTTTTAACATCCATTCCCATCAAAAATTATTGCATAAATGAATTTTATTGGTACGTGTTTGTTGTAAAGACCCCATACATCAAGGGCAACTTGTACACAGTATATCCTGATTCTTTTTCCCCATTTCCCTCCCCTCCCTTCAGCCCCCTTTCTCTGCCTTGTTTTCTAAAGCTTTGTTTCCGTGTTTTCTTTCTATTCCTTTGGCCTTTCCCCTTCCTTTCCTTCCCTCTCCCTCTTCCCTCATTCAAAGTCTCCAGTTTTAAGATTCTGACTGACACTCCATGCCAATTTTCTTCTCACCGGTTATTTGGCATCCTGAATGTTGTTGGTGAAACCACTTTGCAAATCACTTGCCAACTTGTCATGTATATTCAGATAATTTTATATCTATGTAAGTCTAAAGCTAGATGCAGCTTTAGAAACAATAAGGACAGATCTCACATATCATTTATGTGTTTTTCTCTAACAATAACATTTTGTAAAGCTGCCGTAAGAGTGCAGGACCGAGCTGTTGACATAGATATAATGTACTGATCTGGTTTACATTTTCTCAATTTCACTTGTGCTCCTGTGTGTGTGTGTGTGTGTGTGTGTGTGTGTGTGTGTGTGCATTTAATTCTCACAACTGTACCTGTACCATATGTAGATCCATATATCTACAACCACAGTCAAGATATACCCTGTTTTGCAGGTGGATTTTTTTTTTTTTTAATTTGGGCTTGACAGATTTTTGCATATTTTAGATAGAACATTTCTATCAACTATGGTTTGCAAATATTTTACTCCCCTTCCATGTTGTATCTGTCTATGTACTAACTATCATCTTTAAAAGAAGGAATTGTTTTTTATATTGAAGTCCAATTTATTTGTTCCTTTTGGGGGGGTTCCTGCTTTTTGGTGAAATATCTAAAAATCTTGTTACAGTACATATTTGGATATATATATGTATATATATGTGTGTGTATATGTATACATATATGTTTAGGACTCTAGGATACTATACTTAACTATTCTATTACTATAAATACATCATCTATGGTACTATCCCACTACATTTTTTTCTGTTTGGTAAGTATTTATTTGTATTTCTCTCACAATCCTTGAGCCTTTTGGGAGCAAACATCATCACTGTACTATATTTAATTTTATAGCCCCAATGTCACAAGTTAGTAAAAGATTAATAGAGAGGAAGAGTAATAAAAAGGACATAAGAACACCAGAGTCGGATGGCATTTTCGTGCACGTTAGTACTCAGACTTATGTAATATTTGACCTGTTTCAACTCTCCCCTTTCCTCTACATGAACTGTTGCTATCATCACAAATCTGTAACAAAAACAAAGTGAATACTTACTTTAGGTTTCACAGTAAAAGTTAAACCCTGGTTGGAAGAACTGCAAAGTATGATGCTATGCTGCACTGAAGTTTGTCTTAGCCATTTAGGATGAAAAATAGTTTTCATTACCATCAACTGAAAATAAGAGTAAGAGGTAGAAACTATAAAACATAGGAACCTTGTCTATTTAGGAAGAGTTATGGTTTGTATCTAGATGTCTCTCCAAACCTCACGTTGTCATAGGTGGATCTTTTTGGAGCTGGCTGGACCTAGGATGTGTGATCCTGGCATCAAGTAATGAGCTTGGGACTGATTCATGGTTCAGTACTGGGTTAAGGCTGCTCTTCCCTGAGGGTAAGTGCTACTCACCCTAAGGGTGGGTAGCCTGGAAGGGACATAGCGGACAGAAGGAGTGTTGCTGCTTGTCTCTTGTTTCTTGCTGCTTTGCGGCCTTACTCCCCCACTGCCTTGCTTCCCTCTGCCTCTGCCTGCCATGAGCTGTTTCTCCTCCGGGATGCCCCTCTGCCATGCCACACTGGACTAGAGCCAGCTGATTATGAACTGAAACTGCTACAAACTGTGAGGTAAATAAAGTTTTCCTCCTTTCATTTTGGGTGTCAGTTATTTTTGTCTCAGCAAAGAGAAGAGTATGTAAACTGCATTTTGAGATTCATGAATCTCAAGATGCTTCAGAAGCCTCTGGATGGATTGTCCCCGTTAGTGTTTCTAGAAAACAGGACTTCCCCATACTGACCCCAAATTTGCCCAATGACGCTTTTATTCTTCTACTTTTGTCCAAATCATCTCTCTCTCTGTCTCTCTGAGTCTGTGTTTGTGTCTGTGTGTCTGTCTGTCTATCGGTCTGTTGTCTCTCACCCATCAGATGCTGAAAAAAATCTAATCATAAAGCTCATTTGTTAAGCTTTCCAGGTGAAAGTTCCACTATGCCTAGTGGTCTGTTTCTCTGTCACAAACCAACATTTCTGTTCAGGTAAGCATTCCCACTTCTGGGAAATGGATCCTGACTGCGTTAAGGCAAACAGCAAGTTTTGCACTACTTCTGCTGCTGACAGTTATTGGCTAATTAAGGAAGTTAAGCAGAGAGTTAAATAAAAGTTTTCCAGAGTTAATTTGCTGTGTGATGGCTCACAGCTGAGCTCCACCACAGCCTAAGTATATTTCTTGGTCCTGGTTGTCATTTTATTACCTCTGTATAGCACTTTCCTTATTTATGTAATGGGAATGATTATGGTCATTACTTCACATAAAAATAAAGAAAATCTTATTGGTTAAATGCTGGAATGATGCCTGACACACAGTAAGAACTCATTAAAATGTACCTGTCATTATTGTTATTAGGCATTTATTTGTGAGCTCTTCAGAGCAAATATTAGAACTGTTGCTATTACCAACGTAGCAAACACATACTCTACTTTGTGCGCTCTGATCAGGGGCTCATGTACTGCTGGCTATGCATTTTAGTAGCAAAGCCAGCCTCTATTATAAAGATAATACTAAAGAGATAGAAAACGAAACAAAGCCTTTTATTATATTCACTGAAATGCTGAATTAGACGTTGAAATCCACATAACACTGCTGCAGACAGAATGGCTTGATTTAGTAAATCCCCATGATATTAGTGACTAACACAACATACCTTTAAATGATATAATTAAAGAAAATTAACAACGAAATGCTTAGCTAAGACCTTGTGATTTTGATCTCACCTCTTCTATCAATACATTAAATATTAATTTTGTTATATCATATCTGAACCCCAATTATGGTTACAAAGAGCAGAGAAAGTTATTCGTAGTACTGCAAGTAGCAGATCCTAAGAGAGTGTTCTTTGGTGCCCATGGGAGGAAAATTTGTCCTGAAGATTAAGGATGAAATTCAGAAATTTCAATAGGTTGAGGTTAATGTAACCTAAATTAGGATTACCATTCTCCCACTAGTCGGCCATTGTACATACATGTTTCCAGTGAGCACTGTGGGTGATTTTCTGTTGTCTTAATATCTTATATCTGTGGTGTGCATTTGTGTATATTTCTAGATGCATTTTGCAGATTTGCTGATATCTTTTGAATTTTGTAGCCTTTGATTTGCTTTTCTTCTTAGGTTAGGAAGCGGAGGAATAGCTAGGTACCACATCCATGTGAACAATATCATAATAAAGTCCAGCCAGGATTCTACAAACCATGTTAATATTCATGAAGAAACACTGAAAATGGATAGCAAATATATACATGCATCCTCAGAAAACTGAGATATGTAGGCCACCCACAGCTCCAGAGACCTTTAGGTTCTTATCAGCTGATGGCATACATTAGAAAGCAACAGATAATATGCTGCTTATATGATAATATAAACTAATTAAAATGTTCTTCATAATATTAAATAATTGTCACAGATATTTATTGACTTTTTTCTCTGTTCCACAGCTAGTGTGATAGGCATTGCATGTTCAATAGCTCATTTAATTCTCATTATAGCCTTAAGAGTAGGATATGATTACCTAATTTACTTTCATTCAGTGGAAGATTAAGAGGAACCTCCAGGGGTTAAGGAACATATGCAAATTCACAAAGAGCAAAGTAAATGTTCTAAGTTAAAATTTTTTGTTTCTCTTCCTCTTAAGGGTTAAAGCCTATGTCTTCTTCGTTGGAACCTAAGTATGCTGTAGGTAGGCTTTGAGCAATTAAATACAAAAAAGTCTATGCTGGCAGTCCCATATATTTCAGAGTAGTAGATTCCCCTTCCTGTTTCTTGGAAATTTGCCTTTGGAATATTCACTCTAGGATGTCTTGCTGTGGAGAAAGTCAACATTAGACTGGAAATCTGCTCTGTTCTCCCAGGATGCTCTCCTCTCCCATGCTTTGGGGAAGCCAAACTATGAGAAGAGATTCAAGAGGAAGAAACAGCAGCAGGAATGAGAGACAGGAGCCAAGGAGCTTAAAGCATATGAAACAAAGGGCACCTAGAAAATGGGTTCTTCCTCCCACATGCTAACTTACTCTACATGAGTCAGAGGTCATCAATAGTCTGGTGTCATTTTGAACATCAGAGCAGCATGCTTACCAGATGCAACAGTTCTTTTAAACTATTAGGTTTAGAATTTTTACAAATAAGATCACATTAGACATATGGAACATAAGTCTATCCCCATAATCTAATCGTGGTGTTACATTAACACAACTCTAAAGCCCATAGCATGAACTTTGTATCTGGTCAATGTACTGGTATTGCTATATGCTTATGAAAACTATTCATAAGAGTTTCAAGGGCAGTACAAAGAAATGTCACTGAAGGGAGAATGAAAGATTAGCTGTATTTTCAATGATGAAATGTTCACTGAAAGTATCACCTGTAGTATCTTGAAAAAGGGCAAAGTCTGGTACAGTTTTGTGCATACTCACTGATACTCAGAAGGCTTGTGTGAGAGGAGAGTTTAAGCTCAAGTGTTCGAGAGAGACCTGGGCAGCACAGTTCTAGAAGAGTTTTAGGGAGACTGTTGAATGTGTGAACTGACTCTTTAAAAATGTGTATGAGCAGCAAAATATAAATAAAGATAAGCAAAAATAAGTGTTTGGCTTTTACTAGAATATATAGGGAATATATTCAGGAATTAACAGCTTTAACAGGAATTAACAAGTTTAAAAAATAAACATTATTCATTCACAGCCTTTTCAAGCTGACACTGGTTCTCAAGTCACAGCTTCAGAGAAAAGATCAAATTCAGTGTATTACCCTTGATTTGACATGTGGCTTCACAGTAAAATTCAAATCTAGCATCTTCTGTAAAACCATTTGATAAGACCTCAGAGAAACCTAAATTACTTGATAGACATGCTTAGTTCAACAACAACCATAAAAAAAAGCCTGTATCTTGCATGTGTGCCTTGTCAAGACACTAAATCAAATAATATGGACACTAATAATGATGAGAATGTGCTGTCCCAGTGATTTTGCAGGTCCTTCAGAGTTTTGAAGTGTAAATATGGATGTGTTTATGAACTGAGCTATTAATTGTTATACAACAATGCCATAAAATTTATCAAGGGTTTATGTCAGCTTCAATTAAAAGGGCAAAAGTTAGTTACATGAAAAAGAGAAAAAATTTGAAAAGGTCTTCGAACCCCAAGGTACAGGTAAGAAGCAGGCTAAGAATACTACTTGGTTTCAAAACATAAACAAAGACAAAATAAAACAACATCAACAAAAAAATGAAACCTGGAAAAAAATGAAAATTCTTATGGAAAAAGGACTTCTCAGAAGGTATCAATCAGTGGCCAGAAGGTGGTGGCAACAGTTGCAAGGGATTATTTCCTAAAGAAGTAAGGAAAAACACATGTCCCTGTGGAACCAGAATGATCAGAATTCTTACAGAATTTTGACCGTTTCATGTGGAAAACCACTAAGCTGCACTCCCCTGAGAAAAAGTCACTCGCCTCAATCTATCTCTTATCCCTCCTTCACCCCTATTCACAGAGATATGTAGAGTTGGCTATACAGACCAGATGTTTCCTTAATTGGTTGGAAGAATGTGATTGTGCATGGCTGGTCAGCCAAGAAGCCAACTTGTCTCATTGCAACATGTGGCTAAGAATGCCCCTCCCCCTGCTAATGGCTGGAAGGAGGGCTTAAGCAACACCCTGTGAGATTCCAGGACTAGGATCTGAGTTAACATCTCAGTTAAAGCCATGGGACTCAGAAAGAATTAGTTTCCTGGCAGCAAAGGTGATAACCTTGCATACATCAAGCTATGCATTGTATTGCTAATTGGAGAACCTTTGTGCCTGGTACAAAATTGCTTTGCTTTTTCTTGCAGCCAATGCCTGCAAAAGTTCTTTTCTCTAGAACTGTGCAGCAACTCTTACCCAATTCCCTGGTTGATAGCAGCAAAAGCCAGGAGAATTTCAACGTGTGGCCTTTTGTTCCACATAGAACATTGGCCATTTCAGAGCTCCTCATCTGTAAAACTTTCTCTCTTTGTTTTTATCTTGTATCCATGTACCTTATTGCTGGGTGGGAGAGCTGAACCCTCTGCAGGAGTTTCAGTAATTGTGCAACATTTATGTTACCTTGTTGAGAAAAAGCTACTCATTGCATTTGTCATATAACTGTCTCATCAATGAACATCATGTGTATGCTTGTGGGTGGGTAGCTAACAACATGACTCTTTAATCTACAGATTTCAAGCTTCAGAGGAATCACTTTAAAAATGTTGTTTCATTTCTTTAAAATGTTGGAGAGACCATGGATCTACAGTTTTATCTTGAGGGAGCAATGTGATGAGAATATTTTCAGTGTCTTGGGAGGTAGGATATTTTGTTTGTGATAAAAATTCAGTTACTCTGGTAGCAGAATAGGGACTGTGGTACAGTTTCTGTATTTGAGATAGTTTCTGTATTTGTCTGCCAGGACTTTGCACATGATCCTACTAGTCTGACTACTTTAAACCATGCCTTTGATGGAGGGCATCCACCTGGGAGGGGTAATGTAGGGCATCCTAATGTAAGGCTGACACTGAGGTAGTCTTCTATAACAAAACCTCTTTTTGTCTTTACATCCAGGGTTATCACTGTCTAATTAGCATTTGCTGTGCAGGTTGTGTTAAGATATACATATGAATGATAGTTGGCTCCCTTTTGTAAATGCAGGACATTTGAACTACGTGGATTAAATTAAAATTTTACTTCATTCTTCATAGTAAATTACTGTTCAAACCTACTGGGACCTGTGGAGGAGCCATGTACAGAGCACCGTAGAATACAGCATCCCTCAGGACAACAAAGTGAAACATTGTTCCTCTGGCTCTTCCGTAGTAGAATGACTGAGTTACAGAAATTGATTTCCTGTATAATTTTCCTTAAGAATGAGAGACATATTTTATGTGAAACCAATAATGACAATGAGCACATGATCACAAATTTTTGTTATTTCTTTCAGGCTGTTAATTTCAAAATCTCTTCTAGCTTTTATACATGTACCCTAAATAATTGTTACATATAGGTGCCCTACTGTGCAATAGCAGCAGAAATTCTTTCTCCTATTTCACTGCAACTCAGTAGGCAGTGATTAATACTTCTCCATCCTGCCTTCCCATAATTTACCAGCATCTGATAACCACTACTCCATTGTTGACTTCTAGGGTCCACATATGAATGCATTCTTGTGGTCCTTGGCTTTCTTTTCATAGTTTATTTCACTTAACAAAATGATTCCTGTTCCATTCTGTCTATAGAAACTATCCATGCTAATTTTGTTCCTGTTCCATTCTGTCTATAGAAACTATCCATGCTAATTTTAAATTTCTATCAAGACATCAAAAGAGGCCTATGTAGCCCTCGTATAACGTAATACTTCCTTTTGAATTTTTTTCTTAAATGAAGTGAAACACATTCACACATCCTGTAATTTCTGTATGTCAATAATCCCATCTGACGTAGTTTCAGTTCCTCAAATTAAGTGAAATTATAGAAGAAAAACATCCAATTTGGTGGTGCATTAGGACTGCCTAACACTACTAGATACTGGTATTGATGGGACCAGTAAGTAACAGCTCTGTAGTCCTTCTGATTTAGAACAGTGCATTAAAATAAAAAGTTATGGATTGAAAATGTTTACCTTATTGATCACTTGTTCATATCTTAATCATTGAATTATGCAAATATGGTAGGTTTTGAAGGGAAATATTTTGCACATGTGGTTACACTACGAATCTGGAAATGGGAATTCTACCTTTGAGAATCAGAATGGGAATAATATGTTGGCAGCGTCCTTAAAAGAAGGAGCTAGTGTGTCAAAATGAAACAGATACGATGATTGGAGCAGAGGTGTAAGATCTGAAGATCTATGATGCCGCCTTGAAGATAGGAAAGGGATCAATGGCTATCCATGGACTAGAGTAGCTGGAAAAGATATTTTCGCACCAAGAAAGTGGACCAAGAGATGGGAGCACATGGAGGGGATGAAAAAGGATTAAGATGTGTTATTACATATACCAGCTCTCCAGGAGGAATACAGTCATTGGGTGCTGAAAACATACACTAGTAATAATATAGATTACAAAAAGGCAAGGAAAAATCCTGACCACGGAGTCAGCAGGAAGAATGCCACTCTGTGGACACCTTGATTTTATCCAAGTGACACTGACTTGTGCCTTGTGACTTCCATAATTGTAAGAAAATGTGTGTTGCTTTAAGACACTGTACTTGTACTTCCTTAAAACAGCATAGGAGACTAGTGCAAAACGTAACAGTAATTGAACGCCATTTAGCAAGAAACATTAACATAACATATCCCCTGCTCTTATGGAGCTCATTTTGTGTCAAACTTTTTTTATCTACTTTGAATATTTCAGAGAGAAACCATCTAAAAGTGTAAACAGAAAATAATATTCTGGCACATACTACAGATTTATTTCTTTTTAAATATCCTAACACTTGGGCCATTTAAAGTTTATTCTAGATAAATTATGCATTATATAGATCAGCAATGAAGTGTAATCATCAACGTTTAATTTGTATCCATGACTTCAGTTTAATCAATTGAGAAAAGCCATAATATTACTCTTGGATTTATTGCTAATATCACAGAGCTAGAGTAAAACTGAGCAATAAATTTCCTAAAAGGAGGCAATTGTCGACAAGCCACTAAATTGTGACAAACATGTTGCAAATTAGAACGTGGTTATATGTTAAATAACCAATTTTACAACCAAAATGAGTTGCTAATGCCTACATTTTTCTTTAAACTAATAGGTAGTCAAGTATGTCTGTACATTGACTCTAAAGCAGAATATTGATATCTTCATGCTCAATAAAACTCTTGATTGTTTTCTCTCAGGCATGGGCTGCAAAGATATATTAATGATTTAGAAAAATCTTCTATTCAGAATATGCTGAGTTTTCATTAATAACTGAAATTTGCATCATGGTATATAAAGGGCATTTACATGCATTAAACAGGTTGATCCTCTGAATGATTTTATTTTCATAAATGAGAAAATTTAGCCTTAGGTAAGTTAAAAGGTTTTCCTAAAGTCTTCAACTTATTAATGGCAAGCCCATGATTTGAAGTGATTTGCTTGTACTGAGGAATAATCAGGCTAAATTTATTGCGCACGATTTTCCTAACTTCAATCACTCACCTATCACCTCTTAAATATTATCCTTTGCTTAAAATTTATGTATGATTTTTCCAGGTCTATTAATTATTTTTAGTGAAATGAATTGTCTTAGAAAAACTAGATTAGATTAATATTCATATTAAGGTCTCTTTAAATAAATACAGATCCCAAATGGTACTAAGTTTGATATGCTCTGATTTCAGCTACTCCATTTTGGTTTGACTTTTAGGAAATATTTCTTTTTGAATAGGAAAAATTATTTAGTATTTGTGAATAATTTCCTCTGAACTGAAACTTTTACTTAAATTATGTGACATATATGCTGTTCAATGGCATATTTCGTATTACCTATCATCATCGTGTGAACAATTAATTGTTATTTCATATTTGAGAAATACCATAACTCACATCATCACTTCCTGTTGCCTGGTGTTTGTGTACTCCAGGATTAAAAAAGGTGAAATATTTCTTGTTGGATCTAGAGAAACTGAACTGCCTGATCTGTTCATGCATTTTTTCATTCATTCAATTAAAAATTTGTCTTAAGAGTGTGCAAGAAGATAAAATAGGTGATTATGAAGGAAGTTAGTAAATTGTAGTCTAAGGGTCAAATCCAGCTGATATCTGTTTTAGTAAACATAGATTTATAGGACCATCATTATGCTCATCAACACATTTTCTGTGATTGTTTCCGAGTGTCAGAGGATAGTAACAAGAACCTGTAGCTGCCACAATTATTGTACAGCCTGTCATTCTACATTCTGCTCCTTCATATGATGTGCTTGGTAATCTCTTCTACAAAAGATAATCAAAATAATGTCCTTTCTCAATGTTAAATAAAAAGACATACAAATAATTGTATGTTTATACAGACATGCAGAAGTTACATGTAGGCAGAAGAATGGCAAAAGACAGCAGAAAGAAATTATATCAATTTATGAGTAAGACATAGAGAAATGTTTGATGAAAGAAACTATATTTGGGCTGGATCATGAAATATCTGGAAGGCTGTGGTGAATGAGGAAAGGGGGGGATGTGATCCCCTATTAAAAGTCTACTCTTATAGCTAGAAGTGATTTTTAGCTGCAAGTGACCAAAAATCAACATCAGGTTAAACACATAAAGTTTACATTTTTTGTGCAATAAGAACCCCCAAAATGTAAACTCAGATTTGTTTTCAAAAAGTCAATTATGTCACCAACTCTGTTATTGTCTTGAACTCCTATAAACCTTATTTTACTCCTCAGACAAAGGAAGGTAGGAGAAGAGAGAGGAAGTCACTAGGGCCAAGTGTCATGAATAGGACAGAAACACTCTCCAAAGTAATCCCAGTGACCCCATATGTTTGTTCACTAATGCTTTACAAGACTACCTTCAGCTCCAAGGCAGGTAGAAACCTTCCAAGAACATAAGTACAGGCTGTTGCCTTAATAACTCAACAATGATGATAATTGAGGAAGAACTCTGAAGAGACAGAAAGAGTTTGTTCTTGCTCTGCTGAATGGAGCCCTGAGGCTTATATAACTTTAATGTACTTAGAGGAGAAATTTGACTGTGATTAAGACACACTTTAGAGAGATGGATTCTGGCATATTCTAGCCAAGGGTTGTAAATGCTTTATCTTATTCAATTTCTATTTCAACTTATCAAAGTTAGGATAGGTGGAAACCTCTTAGACTTTACTAATTTTAGTTCACCCTGTACTTTTTCAAAATTAATTTGGTCTTAAAAGTAATCGAGATAATCACACATTCAGACTGTGCATTGGAAATCGAGACTTCTAGATGATAGTTCTCCCTGCATTTCTTCTTTATTTTTCATTTATCTGATAACAAGTGTTTTCTGAGCAACCCCCACAAGCCAGACATAGATGTTTGTACTGGATGCATAGGATGGAGACCATGGTGCTTCTGTTCCTACGTAGGAAGAAAAGAACTAAGAGTATATAAAACGACTCTACCTTGGGTTACTCAATTTTTATCAAGTATAATTACAGCGGTAAATCTGAGTGAAATTTGTAATTTTAACAAGTGAGTTTTGTTGCTGCCCACTTCTTTACACAATCACTCATTCTATGTCTTTCTGTCTGTGGAAGGCAGATTGGGTTTAATGTTTTCACGTATTTTACAATGGTTCTAATGAACTTCCTAAGGACATGCTGTTCTTGCCAATAAAATGTTGTGTTTTTTTATTTTAAAAGTATAATAGAAAAACAAAAACATATTAACAAACATACACAAAGTAGCATAAGAATAGTACAATTGAATCTGAGTTACAGATAGGGTGACAGGGAATCATCAATGGTTGTTGCACTACATATTAATAATTTCTAATTGTATATTCAGGAAAATAGGTATAGACATGCAAAATTGATCAATTAATCATCTAATATTCCTTACAATAAAGTGACCTAAGTCAGTAGTACAACTTCTTTTTATAGTGTGAAAGCAAAAAGAACTACATCCACTACAACAGAAAAAGGAAGAGGAAAAAAAAAAGCATAAAGAAAGAGACACAAAATCGCTCAATAAACTTATAATCATAACTGAATTATAGACAAAGCAACAGAAAACCAACAAGAGTTATTGCATTTCATATTGATATCTTCAAAATGTATGCACCGGAGAACACATAAAGACATGCAAGATTGATCAAACAATCAGTCATCAACTATTCCCTACCATTCAATGACATAAGTGAATAGTAGAACCATGCCAGCCATCCCGCATACATGTATATACATAGATACTTACATACGTACGTACATAAATTTTTACCTCATTCTTTTCTCCTTTCCCTCGTCCCCTCTGTTCTTTACTTTTGAACAGATTTCCTTCATAACTCTTAGTTTATGTTCCTACCCCCATGTTCTTACACCAGTGACACAATATGTTGCCTGCACATGTACCTCTGATTTATTTCACTTATGAGTATGTTGTCTAATTTTGACAATTTGCCTACAAAGGCTCCATATCTGTCCCTCTTTATAACTGAATAATATTCCATTGTATAAAAATGCCAGTTTTTTAATCCAGTCTTCTGTGGATGGACATTTGGGTTGTTTCCACAATTTAGCTATTACAAATTGTGCTACTATAAACATGGGTGCACATATATCAGAGTGATATGATGCTTTCAGATCTTCTGGGAAAATACCCAGAAGGGGAATAGCTGGTTTGAATGGAACCTCTAGACCTAGTTTGCTGAGGAATCTCCAAACTGCTCTGCACAGTGGTTGCACCAGTCTGCATTCCCACCAGCAGTGTAATAGAGTCCCTATTTCTCCACAGCCTCGCCAGCATTTGTTATTGGATGATTTTTTCATACTGGCCATTCTTACTGGGATGAGATGGAATCTCAGAGTTGTTTTTATTTGCATTTCTCGGATGACTAAGGATGTGGAACATTTTCTCATATATTTATTTGCCATTTGTACTTCTTTATCTGAGAAGTGTGTATTCATTTCAGATGCCCATTTCTGGATTGGGTCTTTGAATTTGGATAGGTACATGTTTTTTAATATCTTTGTATGTTCTAGATAGAAGACCTTTGTCTGAGGGACAGCTAGCTAGGATTTTTTCCCAATTTGTTGGTTTTCTTTTTACTTTGTTGGTGATTTCTTCAGATGTGCAAAAGCTTTTCAGTAGGATGAGGTCCCAGTTATTGATTCTTTGAAGTGTTTCCCTTGCAGTTTCATTTTTGTTCATGAACTCTCTGCCTACTCCTATGTCTTCAAGATTTTTACCTACTTTCTCTTCCAATAGATTTAGAGTTTCTGTTTTAATATTGAGATCTGTGATCCATTTTGACCTGACTTTGGTGCATGGTGATAAACTTGGGTCTATGTTCAGTTTTCAGCAAGAGGCAAGCCAGTTTTTCCAGCACCATTTATTAAACAAGCCTTCTTTTTTTCTTCCAGTGGGCTTGGTTGAACCCTTTGTCAAATATTAGGTAGCTGAGTGGGTTTTTCATTATGGTTGCATCTTCCAGTCTGTTCCATTCATCCTCAGGTCTGTTTTTTAGCCAGTACCAGGTTGATTTTATTACAGTAGCTTTGTAGTATAATTTCAGGTCAGGGATTGTGATTCCACCTGACTTGTCCTTGCTGCCCAGGATTGCTTTTGCTATTCTGGGTCTCTTCTGGTTCCAGATGAATTTAAGGCATATTTTCTCTAGATCTGTGAGGTATGCTAATGGTAGTTTAATGGGAATTGCATTGAATCTATACAACAGTTTTGGTAGTATGGCCATTTTCACAATGTTGGTTCTTCCTAACCATGAGCAGGGTATGTTTTTCCATTTATTGAAATCCTCTTCGATCTCTTTTTTCAGAGTACTGTAGTTTTCACTGAATAAATCTTTCACATTCTTTGTTAGATTGATTCCTAAGTATTTTAATTTCTTGGAGGGTATTGTAAAGGGTATGGTTTCCTGAATATCTCTCTCAGTCTCTTTGTTGTTCGTGTATAGGAATGCTACTGATTTTTGGGTGTTGACTTTGTATCCAGCTACGCTGCTGAATTTGTCAATTAATTCCAGGAGTTTTCTTGTGGAGTTTTTGGGGTCCTCCATGTATAGTATCATGTCTTCTGCAAATAGTGATAGTTTAACTTCTTCCTTTCCTATCCTTATTCCTTTTATTTCTCTCTCTTGTCTAATTGCTCTGGCTATTGCTTCCAGGACTATGCTGAATAGGAGTGGTGACAATGGACATCCTTTCCTTGTTCCTGACTTTAAAGTGAAAGTTTTTTGGGCTGGGGATATAGCTCAGTGGAATAAGCGCTTGCCTAGCAAGCGCAGGGTCCTGAGTTCGATCGCCAGTACCGCTAAATAAATAAATAAATAAAGTGAAAGTTTTCAGTGTTCGTCCATTTAGTATGATGTTGACTCTTGGTTTGTCATAGATGGCTTGATCAGATTGAGGTAGAGGCCATCTATTCCTATTTTTTCTAAGGTTTTTAACATGAATACATGTTGGACTTTGTCGAAAGCCTTTTCTGCATCTATTGAGATGATCATGTGGTTTTTGTCTTTGACTGCGTTGATACGATGTATTACATTAATTGATTTGCGAATATTGAACCATCCCTGCATTCCTGGAATAAATCCTACCTGGTCATGGTGTATAATTTTCCTTATGATTCGCTGTGTTCTATTTGCAAGTATTTTGTTGAGTATCTTTGCATCTATGTTCATTAGAGAGATTGGCCTATAGTCCTCTTTCTTGGTTGGGTCCTTCTCTGGTTTTGGTATCAGTATAATACTTGCCTCCCAAAACATGTTAGGGAGAGTTGTTTCCTTTTTGATTTCATTGAAGAGTTTGAGGAGTGTTGGTACTAGATCTTCCCTGAATGTTTTGTAGAATTCTGCTGTGAATCCATCAGGGACTGGGCTTTTCGTAATTGGTAAGTTTTTTATGACATCTTCAATCTCGTTAATTGATATTGGGTTGTTCAGGATTTTTGAGTCTTCCTGACTCAATTTTGTTAATTTGTATGTTTCCAGAAATCTGTCCATTTCTTCTGAATTTTCTATCCTATGGGAGTAAAGATTTTCAAAGTAGGTATTAATGATCTCTTGGATTTCTGTTGTATCTGCGGTGATTGCATCCTCTTCATTCCTTATTGCATGAATTTGAGATGTTTCCCTTCTTTTTTTGATAAAGTTGGCTAGGGGTTTATCAATTTTATTTATTCTTTCGAAGAACCAACTCTTTGATTCACTTATTTTTTGTAGTTTTCTTCATCTCAATTGCATTAATTTCTGCCTTGAGTTTTATAATCTCCTCCCTTCTCTGGGCTTTTGGTTTGGTTTGTTGCTCTTTTTCTAAGAGTTTGAGTTGTAGCATTAGTCTATTTATTTGTTGTCTTTCTATTTTCTTTATATATGAGTTCATTGCTATAAATTTCCCTCTGAGGACTGCCTTCATTGCATCCCACAGATTCCGATAGGTTGTACTTGCATTTTCATTTATTTGTAGGTATTTTTTGATTTCTTCTTTAACTTCTTGTGTGACCCATTGGTTATTCAGGAGGTTGTTGTCTAATTTCCACGTGTTTATGCGGTTTTTGGACTTCCCTTTGTCATTAATTTCCAGTTTCATTGCACTGTGATCAGACAATATGCATGGGATAACTTCAATTCTTTTGCATTTAGGTAGATATGCTGTATGGGCTAGAATGTGGTCACTTTTAGAGAAAGAACCATGTGCAGCTGAGAAAAATGTGTATTCTGATGTTGTGGGGTAGAACACTCTGTATACATCTACTAAGTCCATTTGTTCACACTTTTGGTTCAGGTCTGTTATTTCTTTGTTGAGTTTCTGTCCAGTTGACCTGTCTCTTTGTGTCAGAGGGTTGTTTAGGTCGCCCATTAAAATAGTGTTATTAGTTAGTTGATTTTTCACGTTTGTTAAGACTTGAGTTGTAAAGTTTGGTGCTCCATTGTTTGGTGCATAAATATTTAGGATTTTTATCTCTTCCTCTTGTAGCTTTCCCCTAACTAGTATGTAATGGCCTTCTTTATCTCTTTTGATTGTTTTTGGTATGAAGTTTACCTTGTCTGCAAACATAATAGCTACCTCTGCTTTTTTCTGGGGACCTGTTGCATGGAGAGTTGTTTTCCATCCTTTAACTTTCAGCCTGTGGATTTCCGTTTGAGTAAAATGTGTTTCCTGTATACAGCATGTCATTGGATTGTGCTCTTTAATCCACTCTGCCAATCTTTCCTTTTGACTGGTGAATTGAGGCCATTTACATTAATGGTTATAAGGGTTTTATGTTGGCTTAGTCTAGTCATGTAATTTACATGTTGTTTTCCTTCTTTTGCTGAATGTTTTCTTACTTGTTCTGTGTAGGGAGTTGTTTCTATCGTTGTTCTTGGGACTGTGGTCTCTTTTTTCTGTCTAGAATATCTTTTAGTGCTTTTTGCAATGCTGGTTTGGCACTCGTGAAGTTCTTCAGTTGTTCTTTGTCATGGAAATATTTTATTTCTCCATCGAACTTGAAGGACAGTTTTGCAGGATACATCAGTCTGGGTTGGAAGTTGTTTTGTCTCAGAATCTGTAATACCTTGCTCCAAGCTCTTCTTGATTTCATGGTTTCCGTTGAGAAGTCTGCTGTGATTCTGATGGGCTTTCCTTTATAGGTGATCTGTTTCTTTTCTCTAGCAGCTTTTAATACTGTGTTCTTTTGCTGGATATCTGGGATCTTGACTATTATATGTATGTGTGTGGTTTTCTTTAGATTATGGATCGTTGGGGTTCTATATGCCTCAATTAACTGTACTTCAGTATCTTTTACCTTGTTTGGAAAATTTTCTGCTATTATTTCAGCAAATATTCTTTTTATATCGTTTGTGTGGTCTCCTGCTGTTTCATTCACTCCTATAACTCGAATATTATTTCATTTTGCCTCATCTTGCAGTTGTTGGATTGATTTTTCTTGGGTCTTTGATGATTTTATGAGATCCTTCCTTTCACGCTCATAAGCTGCCATAATGTCTTCAAGGTCTGAAGTTCTATCTTTGGCTTCATTTAAGCAGGTTTTCAAGCTTTCAATGGAAGTTTTCAAATCCTGGCAATCTATTTGGACCTGTTTCATTCTTGGTAATTCATTCCTAAATTGCTCTTGTAATGTTTCCATTTGTTTCCTACTTTCTTCTAATCTTTTATCTATTTCTTCTCCATGTGTACAGAACATTTCTTCTATTATAGTTTTCAGTTCATTTTTTGTGTGAGAGATTATTGCAGGTATGTGGTTTATTTCTGCTTTAAGCTCTTCTATGGCCTGTTGGAGTTCTTTCATTGTTTCGGATGCCATCGTTTCAGAATTTGCAGGTATGTAGCTTCCTAGTTCCCCTGTATCCTCGCATTCAGGACTTGTTCTGGGTGGGCTTGAGTTCTGAGACTGCGTTTTATTCTTCTGTCTTCCCATTTTTGGGTATCAGATTCAAACTATTGAGCAATAAATTACCCAGGCAGTTCACCAGGCAAAGGTCTGTTGCAAAGGCTGCTCCAATGACTCCTTCTCTTCAGGAGAATATCCCTTAAGCTTTCTGCTGAGAGTTCCGCTCAATAGGCTGCTCATATGCTTGTTGTGTGCTGAGCTACTCCCTACCCAGAGACCTGGCTGGGGCCCATAAACAGCTCGCCTCCCAGGCACCGTGCTGGCAGGGGGTGGCTCAGGTGTTCCTCCCTGGGTGGAGCTCCTCCCCCACTCAAAAAACTGGTCGGGGTGCCCAGCCAGCTCTTCTGTCCCGGGGTCTGTGCAGTCAGTAGTGCTGCTTGGATGTCCCTCGCTAGGTGGAGCTTCTCCCCAACTCAAAAAACCAGTCAGGGCGCCCAGTCAACTCACCCTGGGATCGTGCAGGCAGGAATGCCGCTCAGATGTATCTCCCTGGGTCGAGCTTCTTCCCAACTCAGAAATACGGCTGCATTGTTCACTCAGCTCACCCGTTCCAGAATCCGTGTGGGCAGGAGATCCCCAAATTGCTAATATTTCATTCCTTGCTTGTGATGTGCCGCTCCCTGGTGCTTCTGCACCTCCTTGGCGTTCTCGCAGGAGCTGCCAACTGCAGCCACCACAGTGCCCGCTCTCCATCTGAGGATGGCACCGGCTGCGGGTGCGGGGATCTGAGCTGCACCCAGGTCTGCTGCCCAGCTTAGCTCAGTTTGCCCGAGGAGCGCAGTCTCTGAGACCGCCCTGCTCCGCCGCCGCCAAAAATTTCTGGCCGCAGCCACCTGCGAGCCCTTCGGGGTCGGGAGATGGGAGGATCCGTCCTGCCCCGATCGCCCTCAGGGGTATGCAGACTCAGTTGAGCTGCTGTGCACCGCGCCGATTTCCTCGGGCGCCGAGCTCTCAGGGCCCGCCCACTCCTAGCCACGGGAAATCCCGCCGACCTGTTAATGCTCAGGCAGTGCAGAGCAACACGTTCAGTTGGAATTTCGCAGCCACGGACCCGGCACCCGAGAGATCTGTCTCTGGGAGAATTTCCCTCTGCCGCTCACCTGGTCGCCATCTTCCCCAGTGTTGGTATTTTTAAGGGTCTTATTTATCTCTCTTGGCAATTAAGCTTAGGGAATTCCTTCATTCATACATTTTCAATACCATACAAATTAAAATGGATCCTGAAGCACTGCCTGTCACTGAAATGCTATCCTCATACCTACTCTCCTTACTCATTCAAGTCTCTATTTTGATATCTGCAGGACACTTAAAACTTAGCAAAGTATGCTCACAGGTGTCCTTTTATCATTTAGGATGCCTTTCTCAATTGTATTAGTCAGCTCTTCTGTCATGGAACCTCACTCAATACCCAACACTCACAACTAAAAGAGAAGAAAGTTTGGCTTATACTTTCAGAAAACTTACTCCATGGTCATCCTGGTTCAAGGCACTAACATCATGGCAGAAGGGCACAGTAGGGCAAAATTGCTTAGTTCATGGAGGTCAGAAAACAGAGCAGTGGAAGGATGCCAGAAAGAAATAGGTCAGGAATCAAATATAGGACCCAAGATAAAGACTGCATCACCCACCCAGACACCAACTAATATGCTATACTAATTCTCTACATGATTTATGAGGCAATGCAGTTCATACAATTAAGCTTAACTACCACATCAATAAGCTATGTTTGTAGCTTGTCCCCTTTGCGGTCTCCAGCTCTTTATGTAGCATTAGTGTATAGCATATATATTACAACTAATGCAGAGATAATTTCAAGTATAGAGAAGGCTATGCATAAGTTAAATTTAATACAGTGCTATTTTATTTGAGCCTTAAGCAACTTACTTTCTTTTCCTTTTGTGTTACTGTGGTCCTGGAACCAGTATGAGTGATGCTTGGCCATTAGTTGGGGGCAGGAAGGTGAACAAAACTTGTGAAGTACATTATCTGCCCTCCTGCTTTCCAGAGCCATGGAAGGGAAATGAGCATCAAGAAAGTGATTCATACATACCAGATCTTCTCCTCCCTGTTGGCCCTCTTTTACAGAATTTGGATATTTTTCCTCAAGGTAAACAGAAGTCATAAAACTGTATAGAACCCAGACAGGACATGACAAATATTATCTCTAAATTTGTGTCTGGTATTGGTAGGGAAATGAGCTCGAGGAAGGGAGCCACATAGGAGGAAGGGAGAAGCAGTGCAGGGATGGGGGCTCTCCAGGTCAGTGATAGTGAGGTGGACATAAGTGGGCAGATTTTCAGGCTACATAGAAGGTAAAGTCACTCAAACATCTTCAAATCTTACATGGGATTATCATGCTAGTTTATCCACAATAATTGATGCAGGCAGGAGCTACAAAGATAGTAGTTATGCTGTATTGTTTAGAGAAAAATAGAAAACATAATGCCTGACATCTTTGGTAGAGGCAAAATTTCTTTACCAAATATTTTCAATTTATTGTTGATGGAATCTGCACATGGGGAACCCACAAATATGAGAGGCCGACAGGTCAGACAGTGGATAACTCTAGGGCCAAGGCTCATGTGGCCCACATTTGCTTGCTGACTTACATTTCTGCAGCTATTCTCTATTGGCAGCTGACTCCAATGTGTTTTGCATTACTGGACATTCAACCCAATGCATATGATCTATAACCCCAGCTATTATTTCTGAGTTTTTTTAAAGGATATATTTAAATTATAGGCAGTTTACAGACAGCTTGGGGAGGGGGTACACAACAAATTACAGCTTGTTTCTTTTTCTGATCTTCTTCCCCTTTCATTGCACCTCCCTCTCTCCTCCTTTAAATGACCTTTACCCATTTTTATTCTTGTGTATATGACTAATCTTAGCTCACGTTTACAGCATATGATATTTACATTTTTGAGTTTATTGGTGTCCTGCACATGGCATATATTTATCGTACTTATTTCCCCTTTCCTTTCTGCTCTCCTCTTTCCCTTGTTATCCTGGACTCTTTCCCATTTGCATGAGATCAATCCCCCCACCTCCTTTGATCTATATTTTATTATCTGTCTTATTATTAAGCTGTACTTTGCCTTACTGAAATCAGAGATACCATGTGGTGTGTAAGCTTGTAGGTCTGTTTTATTTCACTCCACATTGCGTTTTCTAAGTGCATCCATTTTCCAGCTAATGTTTTGAACATATCTTTGTTTTCAGCCAAGTAGTATTCCATTATGTATTGATACCACATTTTATTTATTTAATTATCTATTGATGGCTGTACAGTCTGCCTCTAGGATTTAGCTATTATGAATTGGGTTGCTATAAATATGGGTATGCATATATCACTCTCGTGTGATGTCATTAGCTCTTCTATGAAGATACCTAGAATGCGGATAGCTGAGTCATCTGGAATTTCTTAAGTTTAGTTCTTTGAGCAATCTCTACACTGATTTCCATAACAGATGACCTAGTCTTAATTCCCTCATTGTCTGGTGACAGAAGGGAGAGAGTCTGCCTAGTGTTTCCTGGGATTTCTCAGTGACACTGGCATAGAAGGACTCCTCTTTGTTCAGAAGTGTATCAGTTTCTAGGAAATTCATTGGTCATAGTAGTTAAACATATTAACTAGTCTTATTATGATAAATATGTCACTTGGAATTTTGTATCTCACAATGTTTGTGAGCTCCAGCATTAGAAGGATGCTCTTTTGTCCCAAAAACCTTCACCATGCAGGCAAAAAGTTGTTACTCAGCTATTTATGGACAAGAAAAGGGCACTTCACTGTACTCTCTTTAGGGAGAGCCATTCTTATCACATCCACATGGATGGAGCTTCTTAAGGTGTAGTTCACGCCTGTGCAGCTGGGAGGCACAGAACAGCCTTTGTGTTGCCACGGAACATATTTGTGAGCCATCCTGATGCCTATTTGGTGCTTTTCTGGCTACAGTATTGTCTTCGCTTCTTCTACTGATATTCCCACCATAATGTCACCCACCTTCCTTCCTGCCTTTTGACCCAAGATGGTGCAGTGGGAGCCTGGCCCACTTTGCTCATGCTGACATTCCATTTCCTGACACATGTAAAATGCTCTAAAATGGGAAGTGGAATGAGTGCATGTGCTAGCAACCTTCTGAGGAACAAATTTTCTACTCTTGAGGCTGCAAAGGGTGGAGACTTGTTGCTTTTTGTGATACCCTCAAGCCATCATTTATATTCTCTTGCTCCTCCTCAGCAATCAAGATCTCCTTAGCTCTCTCTTTGCAATGCACAGCTTTACTGGTGCTTCCTTTCTGAAGCTAACAACATTTCAAATCATCCTCCTTGGCTTTTTGCTCTAGATTCTCAACATAGATCTGGCTTAAAACCTCCAACAATAGCCATGCCACAGCCTCAACTTTTAACCGCTTTGAAATTTCTTCTGCCAGATTACTTTGTTCACCACCCTTAATCTCAATCTCAGGCAAAGTCTCTGGACATAAGCAAAATGCAAACACACTTTCTGCCATGTCATAACACATGTTTCCTGGAGAACAACATCCAATGCAGTGCTTCTTCCCAATAGAAACCTCCAAATCCTGGTCTTTACTAGAGAGATGTCCATCAGCCTTCTGGTCTTCTGTGCTTTGATCAGAATTTCTCATAGAGAACAGCCTAAGGTGTTCTGGCTCTACATTTTAGCTGATATCTCTGAAATTTTTCCACCTGCTCCCACAAGTCATTCCCAAAAGCTCTTGAACCACATGATCAAGTATAGTTACAGAAAGATCCCACTCCTGGTACCAAATTATGTTTTGTTTACTATTTTCTCATTGCTGAGACAGAATACTCAATTCCCAAAATTAAGGAAGGAAAGGTAAATATAGCTCACAGCTTATGGAGGTTTCAGTCCATAATCAGCTGGTTCCAAGGCAGGGTGGCATGAAACAGGGACAACACTTCAAGGCAGCAGAAGACTGCAAAAGCAACAAGAACAAAAAGGAGAAAGAAAGCTTCTTTTCCTCCCTTATACTGTAAGCAGGCTACCCTACCTAGGGCAGTTGTAGAGTTTACACGAAAAACAATCCCTCCTTTTGCACAGGATGAGGATGTTAAAGTAAGGACCCTGGCCCCCTGCTGAGTCACTAGGTTAAACTTCTAAATTTCTCAAGTTGATACAATGTATCAACCATTACAGTGTGAATTGGAAAAGAAATGTAAAACATGCATTTTCTGGGTAAAGAGAGACAAAGTGGTTGGGGGGGGTAAGGGAAGGACATTAAAGGAGAATAGAATGGCTTCTTCCCAATTTTATCAAAAAAATCCAGATTCTTATAGCTTATACTTATAAATTTTATTCAAATGTCAGTGTATTTATGTTATTGAGTTTATACTGGATTGGGTTACAAATCAGTATTTGAATATACTGCTAAGGTGTGTTAACATTTATCCTACACTGATCATTCAATAACCTTTTAGAAAATACCATGTAGAGTAGAAATTTACAGAGACTCAGAAAGGCAAGACTCTGTGACAGTTAAAATTCATATATATATATATATATATATATATATAGTCTAGAAATCAATTGTCTCTTGCTGAAAAGTTGGAAGCATGTGTCCAGATCCTCACTCAGACAGATATTAGAACAAACACAGTCAGCTATCTCTCAAATGAAGGAAAAAAATAATTAAGCATAAAATGTTTTGCTATATGTGTAGGAGAAACTTACGTAAAGTGACTTTACCTTTTTATTCATTTTTAATTTTGAGTTTATTGGTGCATATTTACAGCACATAAAGTTCATGTTCATCGTGCAGAGTAGGCGCACCTTCTGGATATACCTTGTTGCTTGTGTTTACTTGCTTCCTCCTCCCCACTGCTTCTCTCACTCAGTCTCTATAGTCCCATTCCCCATTTTTCTTCTTCTTATTATTATTCTTAGCTTATAATTCTGACATATAATGCTTACATTCATTGTGCATATTTGGAATGGGTATATGCCGTATCTTAATTCTTCTTACTTAACCCTTCCCTTGCTCTTAGGCTTCTGGACCGCTTCCCACTTGCAAGTTTATTTCTTTGAGCAATCTGTATACTGATTTCCATAACGGACAATCTATTCTTAATTCCCTCATTGTCTGGTGACAGAAGGGAGACAGTCTGCAGACCTATCCCCTTGTTTCCTTGGATTCATCCTCCAATTTCCTTGTCTTTACTTTGCGTTATCCAAGTAAGGACTGCCATATGGTATTTAAGGTTGAGGGTTTGACTTATTTCACTCAAAATTATACTTTCCAGGTGCATACATTTTCCTAAAAATGACTCTAATTTGTTTTTCTTTGTAGGAGGTGGTATTCTGTTATGTATAGATACCACACTTTAAAAATCTATTTGTCTGTTGATAAGCCCACAAGTTTATTCCTAGATGTAACCACAATGAATTGTGCTATTTTAAATATCATTATCCATGTATCATTGTAATATATGCCTGTAGCTTTTGGGGGAAGACACGTAGAATGAGGGTAGTTGATTCATATCAAACTTCTAATTTTAGTTTGTTCAGAAATATCCATATTGATTTCCATAATGGTTGTCATACTTCACACTTTATCAACAGTGTAGGAGTCTTTCTTTTCCCATTACAGCCATAATAGCATTTATTAATCTTTAACTTATTGACCATAGCTCTTTGTTTTGGTGCAAGATGAAGTCTTAGAGTTGATTTAACAACATTTCTCCAATGGATCATTTGAACATATTTATATGTTTGTTGGCAATTTGAACTTCTCCTTCTAAGTATTTATTCATTTCATTTTTCCATTTCTTAAATGGGTCTTTCATTTTAGATGATTCATTTCTTTGAATCCTTTATATAGTGTATAAATTATTTTTCTGTCTGAGAAAAAGCTGATGAAATTTCATCATATTCTGTAGGTTGTATCTTCATTATTAATTGATTCCATGGCTGTGAAGAAACCTTTCAAAGTGATGTAATCCCATTAATTGATTCTTGCTGCCATTTTCTGCGCCAGTGGAATTCTGTTCAGAAAGTCCTTGCTTATACCTATGGTTTCAAGTGTTCTAAAGATAATATTCAGTTTTATCTAGAAATGGGATGTGGAAAAGTGTGGAAATATTTTTTTTACAGAATACCTACAAGTAGCAAAAAATGCTCTATCAAGATTTTGTTTGGTGAGAATAATGACACCTGTGTTCTTAAAAAAATGCAGGATATTATTTCCTTAAAATCAGCTCCAAGTTTAGGAACACAAATCGTTTCCACTTATTAAGCTATCAGTATATGTCAAATCCTTCAGGAAAATATCAGTACACCATTGCTTTGGTATTCCACTTTTTATATTATAATTATCAATCTTATACTGCAAATTTTATTGCTATAATATTAAACTGTAGTGGACTGTAGTGGACAAAGACAGACATGGTAATAAAGAGTAGTCCATCATTTGTGTGGGGGCGGGGAGTCAGTAGGGTTAAACATATTATAATGCTGCTTAAAACGTTCTCTCCTCTCAGATGCTCAGTCAAATGTAAAGACAGATCTCCTCCTGTGGTTCCATCACAGTAAGGTATCCAAGACTTCCTCTTCTATTCCGGCTTTATGGTTAGAGGTGAGTCTCCTGACAGAATATATGTGATAATTCCCATTTGATTTACTCGCTGGGATTGTTCAGGGACTTATTATAGGTTTCCTGGACTTTGCTGAGTTCCTGGTTCAATCACAGGTCTAAGCCTGCGCTCTGTACTGTAGAACTTGTTAGTTCTGTTTTATAGTGTCTTACCCTCTTCTGGTTCACATCTCACACACTTGCTCTCCCTTTCCATTTAAACAGTTCTGATTAGACTGTCTACAACAGGGGGACAGTAAGTCAAAATGGACCTTCTGACCAGGTGTATCTCTGAGCTAGACAGCACTAGGATTTTTATTTCATCCTGCCCTGTGGGTCTAAAGAAGTCCACATTTAGACCTAGAGTAATACCAATCCAGTGGTTTATTACACAGACTTTGATTTCAAAACCTGAAGATACACTAGGCTATACTAAGGAAACAACCAACCTAAAAATGTCAGGGATGTAAAACATCAAGTCTGTTTCTTAGTTATGATATATGTTCCTCATGGTCAACTGTGACTCACACCTCACTTTATTATTGCTCTTATGCTGGAGCCAGACCATGGTACAGACACCATATTCTGAAAATGATAATATTGGGAACAATGTGGTCATGAAGTTCACACTGGATCACCAAGCCTCTGTTCATCACGTGCTCCTAACCTTCCTAATCCAGAGTAATTCCCATGGAAAGGTCATATTTCAGATCAGAAGAGAATGAAATTATCTCACAGGAATAGGAAGGAACTATAATGCTTTGGAGAGGTAGATTTTGAGGTAGTTCAACATAAAGCAACAACCAGGCAAATGTGCAGGTTTCTGTCCTGATTTACTTTCTGCAGGAAAGGAACTATAATGTGGAAGGAACTACAATGAAGGGAACTATAATGTGGTTTAGTGATGAGATCTGCTATTTGCATGTGTTTGACATACAGGAATTTATTTAAATTCCCGAGTCAATTTTCTCCACTACCACCTGAAAATAACACAATCAGTAAACACCACATGAGATTTCTGTGATAACGAAATGAAGCAGTGCAGACAACTACTTTGGAAAGTGTGGGTAATGGAATGATGGTAGTACCCCATCACGACTGACAGAGCATGCTTGAGAAGTGGACTATATCTTACCTGGGCAGTCTCCCTCAGGGGAATTATGAACAAAAATCCGCTTAGCATTTCTGCCTCAGCATCCTTGTCTGTAAAACAGTCTCTGATGCACAGAGGTTTTCAGAAGATAAGAAGAGATTAACTACTGAAGTATTATCATGATGCCTGAGACAAAATAAATACTCAACACAGAGAGACTAATGATTTTCTGACTAAAGAAATAAGTTGAATGTAGACCCTGGTACATTATCTGTAACATAGTGTGAATACTGAGGTCATAGGAAAATAACACGGGTTGGGAATGATTTGAGTTTTCAGTGGAAATGTTTCTTTGCCATTTCAAAGTCATGGGTCCAGTTGAGAATATATGTTATAAGCCATTTCATCCCAAATAAAGCATTGGAAGACAGTGTTGTGTATATACTCTTGAGGTTTCTTTTCTCTCCCAGGACCCTGGTCTAATTTTTCTTTGGCGGTACTGGGGATTGAACTCAGGACCCTGTGCCTGCTAGGCAGGCGCTTATTCCACTGAGCTATATCCCCAGGCCCCTCTGGTCTAATTAACGGCCATTTTATTTCATAAGAACAAAACTACTACAGGTATCCCCCCTTCAGTCTGTGTCCTTTCTGGCCATGGATGTGGAATCTGCAATCTGAGTTTGGATGGATGGGGTGAGCCACTTTATGCCCTTTGTGTTTCCTCTTGGAAAAGAATGGGTTGATAGACGATGTTAATGGCTTTAAGAGTAAATGCTGTTTAATTACTCAATGGAAAGTTTCTTTGAATGAGAAATCATGTGTTGCCTACCAAAGGTATCACTTGCCAGATTGTTTCTTAGAGAACAGCCATAGCTGTTATGTGTGAGGCCATAACAAAGAGGGCCACAGCAAAAGTAACCGTGTGGTTAGGTTTCGCTCAAATAGCAAGGGGTGTGGCAGTTCCATGAGAAAGAGCTCTTCTAATGTGCTATCCTGGTTGAAAACCAGGAACAGTCCTAGTTAGCAAACAAACTGTTCTACCTCCTCATGTCCATGGTCTTAGGGAAGAGGGAACACACTGCTGCCATCTCTGGGGTCAGGTGTGTCTTTCTCTGTACTGTGCTAAAAGCAGTAGTTGAGACCTACAGACATTGCATTACCCTCCTCAGAGTCAGAGACTGAGCAATGGAGAGTTTGGCAGGAGCAGAAGGAAATGACTATGCAGAGAAAGGAGAACTATGAAAATTCCCCACAGAATGCATGAATATGATCAGCCATATATTCTGTCAATAACTTCATCAGCACTTGGAGAAGGGGGGCCACACGGTAGACTTGTCCTAACAGCACCTGCCTTTCTATCTTATCACCTTCTCAAGAGACAGTGCCAGAGTGAGCAGGTCAAGATAGCTTAGGATAAGATAAAATGACAGAATTTCCACTACACTACTTGCAAATTGTGTGATTTCTCAATTTCTAAAGTGGATCTTCTCTGCATACCACTTTCTTTCCATGTAAGGAAATGAGCATAATAATTTTCAGGATTGTGAGGGTCAGCAATAATGTAATAATGTAAGGAGCACTATAGATTCTCAGGAGATATTTGCTTTAGTAGTGCCTTGATTTTTTTTTTTTTTTTTTCTGTATCCAGGATGAAACCCGTGGCCTTGTGCTTGCCAGGCAGGTGCTGTGCTACTGAGCTGCATCCCTGGCCCAATACTGCCTTGAAACAGAGAGTAAATTAAGATAGAAACCTGCACATTTGCCTGGTACTGCTTTATGTTAAACTACCTCAAAATCTATCTCTCCAAACCATCCCCGTATTATATCTCCCTGCAAACAGTGAACCATTCCCTTCTCTTTACTTTAATACTACATCCCACATACTTCTATTGTTGAACAAAACTCTATTATAAATCCCCAATAACGCAAAATACGAGGCATACAAAATAGACCCTATTCTTGCATAGCAAGAAATCTAGTAAATGTACCCAATGAATACTCCATTATAGAAATACAGCCCATAGTCATACAAAAGTTCAGCAATAGCTGCATCCTTATTTTTCATTTTGAGTTGAGGTTCAGAGCTTTCAATAGTGACGGAGTGTACCAAAAGACATACTGGAATTAAATCGGTGTTCTTGGAACTGTAATCCTGGTCTGTGGGAGTTCACACTCCCGGTGGTTTTAGAACACAGGTCTGGTCTATGTGTGGATGCAGAGTACCATGTTCACCACCGGTAGTGGTCTAAGGAAGTAAATAGCTTTGTTTTCTTGCAGAGGGGACATTATTTTGTTCAGTTCAGATGTATTACCTCCTCCATCCCTCACCCTGACCAGTAAGTAGACAGCTTTATTTTCACCACTGTACTCACAAAGAGGCAGGGACATGGGGTGGAGCTAAAGCATCAGCATCATCTGAAAACTATGCTGAGGTGGTCGACTCAACATGGTTACTCAAAAGTCAGAAGTCTGAAGGGTTAAGTCTGTGGCTATGCCACTTGTCACTCTCTTGGACCAAAATTCAACCTTCTGAACACGAGATTTCATATTTTGCTCATAGGTTGCATTGTAGGGATATACTTTTTATCTGTTTTTATTTTTGATATTGTTTTATTAAGAAAATTATTAGATTTTTCAAACTGCCAATCAGTAGTTGAATGTATTGTTTTAAATATGTTGATATGTTTAATGCATATGCAGATATGTAAGTGTATATGTAAATATACATTCATATGTATGTATGCATATATATGTGTATTTAGTTTTGCTTCCTTTTTAAAGAAAATATAGGGAAAATCCCATGATCAGATTCATTTTCTAAGGAATGGAAAAGGTAGGTGCAATGGTTGATACATTGTGTCAACTTGGGGAGTCCAGACGTTTGGCTAAGTGACTCAGCAGTTATGCATCTTGGGGTGAAAAGGACACCCCCTTATCCTTCTGGGATGTTGTTCATTGCGGCAGTTTGAGCAGTTTAGAAGGTTGACAAAGTGACTCAGCTGGGAGCCAGGGTGCTTACTTTGTATTCATCCTGAACCTATGCAAGGGGAGGGCATGGAGATTATGTGAGTGCTACATACCCCCCTGGGTAGGGGCAGCCTATTTACAATAATATAAGGGAGGGAAAGAGGCTTGCTGCTCTATGCCAATAGTCCCTTTTGCTCTTGTTGCTCAGCTGTTCCCCTGCCATGAACTGTTGCCCTCTACCATGTGCCGCTCTGCCTTGGAGTCAGCCAAGTGGAAAGTGGACTGAAACCTCCACAAATTGTGAGGTAAATAAACCTTTCCTTCCTTTATTTTGGGGATCAGGTATTTTGTCTCAGCAATGAGAGAAAAATAACTAAGACAGTAGGAAGGGAAAACATGAGACACATATAGAATAAGAAACATAGGAAAAAGTAATGCCCAAACATAATTCTGTTATTTCAGTTTTAGAAAAGGATCATGAGACAGAAAACTTTCCCTGAAACCAAACCAGATGGAAATGTGTCCACTGTCTGCCTCAGCAACTTTACACACACATTTAGGTTTATCATGGTCAAATGAACCAAAAGGACATGGGTCAATAATACTTGAGTCTTTGATTCAACCACACAAAAACTACAGAAAATTACTTCCAACTAGTGATCAGCCAAGTGGTTGAGTGGAAAGCTCCTCCATCTGCCCATGAGAGGGAGCCCAGCACCTCATCTGCTGATGGCTTTTCCTCCTGGTTGCTAATACCTCCCTCCACACTCCAGTTTTCAGTCTTCCCAGTCTGGTGGCATCATATCAAGAAGCATCTTCCAAAGCTAAGCACAGCTTTCCAGTTTTGGGTGTGAAAATCTCCCTTAAATGATTTTTTTGGTCTGTTTCCTATATCTCTACATTTCTATGGCTAGAAAACCTGTGTCCTGTGGTCTCTGGTTTGCCCTAAAGAATATTTTTCAAAGGTTCATTTATTTGCACCATCCATTTTTATTTTTTCAACTGAAACTGGCAGGAAATGTTAATATGTAAAAAGTCACACAGAAGTGCTTGAGGAAATGAGGGAAACCCCTGGGGCCTCTGACTTCCTTTGCAGAATGGCTGCTCCTTCCCACAACTACAGCCCACTGCAAATTTCTCCTTCTAGGACTCTTGGTAAATTATTTTTCCAAGGGGATAATTTGAGAACCCAACTGGAGCCGCACAGTCCTGTGATTGTAGCCACATTGCTTTTGATTCATTCCTTCAGGTGAAGCATGTGAGCAGCAACAGATTAAGTGATGAAATCTGGAACAAAATTCAGGCATTTTGCCCTCTGGCAGCCTCTGTCCAAACCCAGACATCCCTACCCTCTTCCTATTTTGCAGGATTCCCCAGATCTCAGGCCATCCACTGATGTTCCATTGTAGAGCTCCTTTGGATAGTTTCAAAAACTAAATAAAGATCATGGGAGGTATTTCTCTGCTTATTTTCTGACCTGGCAGTAGGGAACATATGGTGGCCTTCCCATGGTGCAGCCAGTGCTGCCTGGTGCTGTACAGAGCTTCATCCAATTGTCAAAATTCCTTTTTGTGAAGAGACAGTCATCAGGACCCATTGGTGAGTAACAGGTATGACATAGCTCTGACTCAGCAAAGGCTTCGGGAAAATCATGTTAAATGCCAGGATCCTTCTGCTGATGAGATAAGCAATATTTTCCTTTTGGGGTCCAGTAGTTGGGACAGTGTGAGAGCTTGGTCTTCCTCCATCAATTCGGGCCTTGGGTATGGCTCATACAGAGAGCTCTGAAAGACCCAGACTTGTCCAAATTGTTCATCAGATAGGAGAGCAGAAAGATCGTAGGCTTAAGATTAATCAATTGATTGATTTGAAGTTTTCTAGGTAGAAATGATATTGAGAGCTGTTGTATTATGTTTTCTGCACTGGCAATAAAACTTTGCCAATTAAAACATGACCAGTGCAGAAATATTTTGCAATGCATTTGAGAGTAGCTGTCAGTATGGTGGGTGGCCATGGACTACTGAGGAAAACAAAAGGAAATACTAAAATGATTTTAATTTAGGTGGTTGCCAACTCATCATATAATTAAGCCTATGAAGACAATCTGTAAAACTCTGAAAATGTAGGTTGATTTCTATTATAGTAATTCCTTCAGCATACATTGCCAACTGGTAAGCATTTTGCTAGCATTATAGAAATCAATCTTTGAGGAAAAATAAAACCCTCTCATCATTAGAAAACATTGGTTTAACAGATAAAATATGGTATAAACAAATTCATGGAAATCTAATGAAATATATAGTCATCACTAGTTACACAATTCAAAGTGATTTGGTGGCTCAGATTGTAAATACAGAGACAAAACTGTACTGTCCTTGAATGAGACTTTCAATATCCCATAGGTCATTCATGCATTGCACTAGTATCAGAGACCTAAATTACAGCTCCCAAAGGCATGCTCTGTTTTAACCAATTGTGTTAGCCAGAGTGCTTTCAGTTGCAAGTATCAGAGAGAGTCAGTTCAACAAATACAAATTAAAAATGTAGCTCATGAAACTGAGATGAGAGTCATAGATTAATCTAGTTAGGGATACACAACTCTGATGGAGACTAGATCTTCATTTGTATCCAAGATCTTTCCAATTTGGTGGAAAAAGCAGTCACAGAAAGTTTTATTCATACTATTAAAAAGAAAGCTAGCCAGAGAAGATACAGTTGTTTGTATATTACAGAGTCAATAAAGTTTCCAGAGATTTTCGTAATTAGTGCAGCTAAACTACACGGCCTGAAGACTATCCCATTCTATCTAACTTCTGTGGCGTGCTGCTTCCTCCAACTGCGGTGCTGAGGAGCCAATTAATTAAAAGCCTTACCAGGTGGGGCTCAAAAATTCACAGAAGGAGCATGATCTTAGCAGACTATAAATGGTACTTGTAACATAAATAATTAGAGAAAGAAAGAAGAACTGAACAACTTCTCATACAAATGCTGACATTGAACATATGGCCTGTGGTCATTTGCTGTCTCCCTAGATGAAGCTGCTGCTGCACCAAGAAGCAGACTGAGGTGTCCAAGCCTTTACTTCTGGGTGGTGGATGGGCAGTGACCAAAGCCTAGGTCTCTAGGATTGGTTCATCATAGTTCACTGTCTCTCTAGACTATATCGTCTTTATCTTTTGAAGCGTGTTTTACATTTTAAAAAACTCCCAGGTTTAACAAGCAGAGCCCATGATTGCTTTCTTACTTACAGCCTGGTGATTCCACACAGAAAATACAAAAACCAAAAAGAGCACAATATTCCTCCTTAAAATCAATCTACGTTATATTTTAATCTTGAAACAGCCTCATTTCTGACACTGCTGGGGACTGAGACTAAATTATGTATATGCATATGTCTTTAGTCTCCAGAATCACAAAAGAAAATGATCCACTAACCCTTGAGAAATTCCTCCAGTGAGGTTCAATTATCTTTTTATTTGTTTGATTTCACTTCGGAGGAAAGTGATGGCTCTTAAAATCTAGAGACAGTGGGAAGTTTTTATCATGGAGAAAGCTGTGAACATAAATTCATTTCACATCTGCTTTTATCAGGACTATGCTTTGCCTTGTATTTCCTACTTATCTTCCCACTGGTCAAAAGTGCTGTCTTTGTCCCATATATTTCTTCTTAGTGAACTATTTGTCTAGTATTGGCGAGGTTCAATGTCTTAAACCTCAGTGCCTAAAACCCTCACACAATATTAATGAAATCTCACATGTACGTTTCATTTAAAACGATATGTATTAATATATTCAATCTTTCCAAGGCTACTAGAAAGCGGGCTATATTGTTTTGTCCCACTGTTATAGGTTTAGAAATTAGAGCACTTACCATTCAATAAGTTTTCTAAAACCACACAGTCAGTGAGTAACAGAGCTAGGATTTAAACCAAGGCAGTGAAGAAGAGTCCATAATCCTAATCATGATGACTCACTGTTGCTGCAGTTGCATCTAGAAAATGTAGTTAGGAACAAGTATTCTTTGTGCTTGGCCATCATTTTTCACTGAAGAAAGTTTGCACTATCTGCCTCCTCTATCAAGAGATTATTTAAGAAAAGAGAACATCAAAGCAGTTAAGAATCTTGGCTCTGTTTTCAGAAATATTCCCATTGGAAATTCACTCTTGTGATTTTTTAGAGATTTTTTGAAGCGAGCATCCATTTCTGAGAAATACTAAGTATCCCAGTAATGCTTGTAGAAGCTACCTCCTTATTGAATGTTCTGAGCATAAATTCCCTTCCTAAGTGGTAGGATGATGGATTGGATGTCATATTGTTTAATAACTAACTCTTACACCAAGACTTTATGAATTTTGACCTGAACATATATTCTAGAGCTAGTAGTTCAGCTACTCTCACCTATTCTAAAATTTTCATATTTAATGGAAAAAAGTAAGGTCAAGGGCTGTAGGTCAAGGACTATAGAAGCATATATGAGTCCATGGTTGTTGCTTCCAAGAGAAGCCACAGAGCTACAGCAGGGGATCATCAGTTCAGTCTCTGTAGCTTGACCTTGGTTGGGTGTATGACTTCTTTTCAGATCCTAGAAACTCAGTAATTATTTTACATCTGTGTATTATTTCAATAAATTTTTTGGCCATATCAGCCAGTCAATTTCTATTACTTAGTATATAGGTTCTTTGTTTTCAAATTTTACTGCTGAAGTTGATTATGATGACATTTAGTATAGGTGTTGGTACTTGCACTTCACACATCTTAATTCTGTTTCTACTCCCTCCTGTTTCATTGCCCTCTCTTTCCCCCTCTCCATCTCTTGCTCCCCTCCCTTTTGCAAAAAATCTATCTCTCTCTCTGACCTATTAATTTTTTATCCTGCTCTAAAATTTATGTACATTTTGCATTTCTCATCTGAGAAATCATGCAATATTTAAGTTTGTGTGTCTGTTTCATGTAATTTAATATTATGACCTCAAAGTGCATCCATTGTCCTACAAATTATTCAGGTTTATCCTTCTTTATAGCTAAGGAATATTCCACTGAGTATAAATGACACATTTTCTTTATCCATTTATCTATTGATGAATATATAGGCCACTTCCAAGATTGGTCAACATTTATTGGAAATTAGAGAACTTAAAAGTCAATGCATTGTCTAAGACCATGAAGCTAGTACCAGAGCTAAGATTTGGGCACAAATAAGTTCCAAGATTTATCTGTGAATGAATGTATAAGCCACTTCCAAGATTGGCCACGATGATTACGAGTTGTGCTGCTAGAAATTCTTGGCAGATGCAGTACCCACTTCATAGTTTATGCAGGAAGATAATAGGAGAGTAACTAACAGATGACAGTTCTCATTGCCATCATTACTATCATCATTTTACTCTGGCAATTGTCAAAACACACAGAAGAGCCAGATTTGCAGTTGGCCACCAGTTAGAATAATCTACGCTGTCTGAGTGTAAAGAGGAAGGCTTCATGTCTGTGATGTTTTCAAAGTAACTCAGTACACTTGAAAAGTGGAAGAGCAAAAGCAGAGTGAAATGATGACTCATTTCTAAAAATTGCTTCCAGTGATTGGTGATCAGCGAAGATCCCTGATGTCTACCTGAGAAACGTGTTTCTTCCTTAAACGTTGAGGAAAGAGCATCTCTAGGTGTTAACAGCCAACAGGAGGAAACCGGAGGAACTAACATGAATATTTGTGAGAACAGCAAAGTTTGATAGAAAAAGCAGGACTTTGACATGGGACCAACTCACAATCCAAACGCATAAAAATAGGAATATCATGCATATCTCAGTGACCCCTGCCACAGAGGTTGTTTTGGTTAATAGGCATTAATCAGGCCTTTCAGGCAATTGTCAATTTCTTATCCACCTTTGTATTCTTCCTTATTAGCATGTACAATCTTACTATAAGTATTTGCTAAGGGAATTAACTATCACAGAGACCAAGAACAGTGATCAAGTTAGTTCCAGGGCTGTGCATGGCAAATTTTGGCTGTCCAAATCAGGTAACAGTTGTTTTATTTGACAGAGCCAAACAGGTTTATCTCTATAACATATATAAACTCTAAAAGATTCACCATCGCTGACCAAGGGAGTGTGATGCTGGGATGAAGGGTGTGATACTGGGATTAAAAGTGCAGGAATACTAAATTAGTCCACTCTTTACTTTAGTATAATTTTAGATGTAGATGACAGGAAGGGCCACCCTGGGTGTGGGTGGCACCATTCAAAAGACTAGAAGCCAGGACATAATAAAAGGGAAGTGCAGGTTTGCTGCCTGCTGCTGCTGCCCCTGCTGCTGCTTGCTTCTTTTGCTGCCTCGTGCCATCCATGTCATGAACTGTTTTTGCTCTTCTGTGATGTCCCTCTGCCATAACACCCTGATTTGTAGCCAACCAATTATGGATTGAAACCTCTATAAGCTGTGAGCTAAAATAAACCTTTCCTCCTGTAACTTGGGGCTGTGGGGTATTTTGTCTTAGTAAAAGGAACAGTAACTAAGAAAAAGGACCCTTAGTTCAGAAGGCCTCATTACAATATATTGTATTGAAAGTCCTCTTCAAGCTGGACATGGTGGCACACGTCTGTAATTCTAGCAATCAGAGAGGATGAAACAGAAAGATCACAAATTTCAGCCAAACCTTGGGAAACTTAACATGCTAGCAAGACACTTTTTCAAAAGAAAAAAATAAAGAACAAAATGAAAAGTACTGGGGAGATAGTTGAGAGCAAAGGCCCCAAGTTCAAGCCTCTCAACACCATAAAAAAAAAAGCCCTTTTCTTTCCTTTGTATTATGTTACTGATCTGTATGCAGGAACATAAGGTCACCACTCTGTTTCAGGGGATGCATGCTCCGGGATGGTACCTCCTGGTAGTGCACTCTGACTGCTAGGCTCCTTTCTTAGCTCTGGCAGGTTAGCTTCAGTTTTCCAGACACAGGGGTCCATGACCTGAACTGGTACTCATATGCAGCTGAAATAGGATTCATACAAATATTTAAAGAAGAAGGATCCTTGTTATGTGAAGTAGGTAATATGGACTGTGAGACACCTTTTCCTACATGCCTCTCATCATTCCTGGAGTGACCTTGATCATAGATTTGAACATTATACCCTCACAATAATTTCCTGGTTGTTCTATTGTCTCCTCAAAATATGGCCTCTTGAGACCCATGATGGATAACTCACTTATTTTGTACAGGATGAAATCAAAGGTTCTATTTCCTATTTTTAAAAGTTTCTCAAATTTTCAGGCCCAAACACAGGCAATAACCAAAATAAAAAGCTCTCCTTGGCAAGTCTCACAGGTTATCTGCCTTTCCTCACATCCAGTTATTGGCATTCTGTGAAGTAGGTTAAGATTAAGGACTCAGAACCTCAGGATTTCCATCTATCTGTGTTTCTAACCTGGGAACCTTATCTAGAGCTCCTTATATTAAACTCAGACCAGACTCTCTACAGATACCTGCCTTTCCTAGTAATTCCTGGAGTGGAGGGCTTGAAGATAACTTCCCCTTCTCTGACTCAGCACTTTTTCATTTCAAGATGTTTCCTCTCACCCTTTACACTACCTCCACCTCCAAGATCCACAAAATCGCTAGATAGATCCTTTTCTTCAGGAATACTTCATTAAGGAGCCCCCCTACACCTGCACAGATCAACTGGAACGTGATGGCGTTACATGTAAAGCAAACAGGATTGGATCCTGCTATGATATGAGGCTCTTCATTAAAACATTGCCATAAGTGATCAGAGTCTTAACTCTTTCTTGGCTTGGTGTTTTAATTGGCTACTCCCACCTCAATGCTTAACACTTTCCCAGTTCAGTTAAACTCCCTAGGACAACTAAACTAAATATTTCTGAATAATATATAGTTCAGAGACAATGTCTCAAAGCCAGTTGGAAAAAAAAACTATAGAAAATGTAAAAATCAGTATAAGCACAGGAATACAGCACACTGAAATTTATGGGTACAAAATAGTGCTGAAAATAATGTATAGTGCAGAACGCACAATGCATACCCGAACACAGAGAATATCTCAAAGTGAGCTGCTATTTTGTCACAAAAGTGTTGCAAAAGGAAAGCAAAACAAACCATAAATAAGTAGGAAGAAGAAAATAAAATTAGTCACAGCCAGTTTCTGAATTTGAAACCAGAAAGAGTTAAAAAATTAATAAAACAAAGACACTTTGGGGGAGGAAATATTTATAAATTTGAAAACTAATAAGACTCTCAAATTTAAAAAAAATACAGATTAATGATATTTGGAGTCAAATACAGAGTGTGGTACAGGTCCTGCAAACATTAAAGATAATAATACACATAATTTTGAAATTGGGATGAAATGGATCAATTCCAAACTGATCACACTTACTCTCCACCTAATATTAAATCAATACATTGACTCTCCATTGAGGAAAATAAGCATATAATTTATTTATTTTATTTTATTTTTATTTCAAAGGTAAAAGAACAAAAACATATTAACAAACAGACACAAAGTAGCATAAGAATAGTACAATCAAAACTGGTTTGCAGACAAGGTGACAGGGAGTCAAGAATGGTTGTTGCTTTACATATTGATAACTTCGAAGTGTATATTCAGGAACACAGATACAGACATGCAAAATTGACCAAACAGTTAATCAACAACTATTCCTTACTATAAAGTGACCTAAGTCAGTAGTACAACTATGTAAGATATAATAAGCGTATAATTTAAAAGACATGTATAAAGCACAAATCTTGAGAAAAGTGAACACTAATTCTATATCTAATACTCCTGATAGTAAAGAGGGGGAGTTACATCCCCATGAACTTTATAAGGCTAGTAAAATCCAGACAAAGATACAAACCAGTATATTCTTTATATGTGAAAATTCTCAGCCAACTGTTCATGATAGAATTCATAAAAATAATGAGGTTTATTCCAAGAATGGAAGACTAGCTCAACATCCAAGAAGAATCAATGTGTTCTAACATATTTTCAGAAGAAAGAAAAAAATCACATGATTATATCCAGTAGAAGAACAAAAACCAAAACAAATCAGCAGGACCAAATATATATTCATAATAAAAACACACAAAAATAGAAACTGAAGAAATTTTCTTAACATCATTTAAAGCACTGATATTTCCAATTTATAATATACTTAGTGGTGAAAAGCTAAGTGCTTTCCTTGTAAGATCAAATGAGCTCTTTTCTCTTTTAACATTTAATGCAAAAAACTAGACTTGCAAAAAGCCCAAAAAAGAACAAAGAGAATACAGATTAAAGAGGAAGAAATAACATTATTCTTATTTTCAAATGACATGATTCTTAGAACCAATAACTCTATTCAGCTAGATGGCAATATATAAGATAAATATAAAAATGTCAATTTCCATAATTAGAAGTGAAGACATGGACATTGCAAATAAAAATATAACATCATTTATAATAAAAAACAATGAGTACAAATATATACAATAAAGCCTGTGCAAGTGATAACATTACATGACACTTCTGAAAGAAATCAAAGAGGTAAAAGCATAAATGGCAAGTGGATACACAGTGTTAACCCAATTTCCATCAACTTCTCAGTAAGCTATTCTGTAGATATAAAAAGATTATAAATTTATACAGGAAAATCAAAGAGCTAGAATAAGTAAACAGTCTTTAAAAATAAAATAAATTCAGAAAAATCACTCTGTACACTTCGTGTTTCACTTTAGAACTACAGTCATCAAGACTGTTGGCAATGAGCTAGAAAAGACATAGAGATTAATGGGACAGAATAAGGGGCTTCTAAATAAAACTACACCAATATGCTCTACTGGTTTAGAGAGCAAAATCAATTTAATGCTGAAAAGAAAGCAACTATTTTCATAAATTATCTTGGAGCCTGTGATGGCTTGTATCTATATGTTCCCCTCAAAGCCCCAGTTACTCATACGTGGGCTTTCCTGAGTTTGTGATTAAGGGTTTGTGATAGTTACATTGTTTTAGTATACAGTCCTGGGTATGGATAATGGAAGATCCACTCTATGTTTGGATTCAGACTTTGAATAGAGGGTCCCTGTGGTCAGTGGAGATGGGGGATATTTACTGATACAATTTAGGAAACTGTCCACAAAGTTGTAGTACCAGGACCAGTGGGGAGGTGAGGCGTTGTGGTTGTGTTTCAAAGTCTTCTGCACTCATAGGTGGGGCTTTTCAGAGCTGGCTGGAGCTATGCTGTGTGATCTTAGGATTAAGGGTGTGTGGTACTAAATTAGACCACTGATGGGAGTAAGTATAGTTCTGGATGTGGAGAATGGGAAGGCCCAACCTGGGTGTGGATAACACTACCCAAAAGTCTTGTAGCCTAAAAGGGATTAGAAGGAAAGGGAGGCTTGTTTTCCTGCTGCTTCTACTTGCTTCCTCCTATCTCCTGACTGCTCTGCCCAAGACTGTTTGTTCTCCATGATGCCCCTTTGCCATGTGTCACTCTGCCTTGGAACCAAGCAAGTATAGAGCAAAACGTCAACAAACCTTGAGCTAAATAAACTTTTCCTCCTTCAACTCTGGGTGCTGGGTATTTTGTCTTACCAATGAGAAAAGTGACTAAGAGAGAGTCAGTACACATTAATAGATAAAATATAAAAGAATATTGAGTTCTTTCATAAAGTTTCAGAACATGTACAATAGTAACAGAATTGTCACAAACATAAATGTGAAACTGAAAATTATAACTTTTAGAAACATACATAAAAGAAAGATTTTTCAGAATCAAAGACTCTAAATAAATAATTCTTAGCCAAAAATATGGTCCATAAACTAAAAATTTACAAATTGAACTTTACCAAAATTTAAATTTAAAACTGGGTGTGGTGATGCATGCCTATAATCCCAACATTTGGGAGGATGAGGTATGAGAACTGACATGAATTTGAGGCCAGCCTGGGCTACAAAGTGAGTTCAAGGTAGCCTGAACTACATAGTGAAACCCTGTCTCAAGAAGCCAAAAGAAAAATAAAATTTTTGTTTATTAAAAGATCTGTTACATGAAAAAATTTTAGCTAGAGACTTGGAAAATATTTGCAAAATATATGTCTAATGGATAACTTGTATCTAGACTGTACCATGTTTTTCAAAATTAAATTATTTAAATGTGAAACTTCCAACTAGAAAATGGGAAAATATATGAAAAAGCATTTCATTAAACAGATACATAGATGTCAGTGAGGTGCAGGAAAAATATGCAACAATATTAGCTATGTGGACAATGGAAATTAAAACCACAATGAGGTATTACTACCTGTCTATTCTAATCCCTAAAAGAAAAAATAAGTATGCTGACACCAAGTGCCAACAATGGTTCAGAGGAACTGGGTTTTTCCTGTGTGCTGATAAGAATGTACACTAGTCCAGCCACCATGTAGAAGAGCTTTGCAGCAACCTTGTTAACTAAATATGGCAGTACCTTCCAATGACTGATACAATCCTTCATCTTGGAAAAATTAAAATACATATTGCCACAAAAACACACACACACACACACAAATGTTTATTGCAACCTTTTTTTTTTGATAACAGCAAAAAGCTGCAAATAACTAAGAAGCCCTTAACAGGTGAAAGGCAATATGTCAATGTTGATTATCACAACACCATGAATATCACTTGCATTAAGAGGAGTATAGCACTGACAAAGCTCACAACACCCATGGAGACTTAGTAAAACAAAAGTAATACAAAATAAACATGAGCATGCAAGCCTTAAAGACTTTTCAGCAACTTAGTTATAGTAGTTATTGTAGAATATAAAATGAAGATAATAACATATATCAAAATAAAATGAATAGTCTCTTTTAAAGGTTTTATCAATATATGTTTTAATAATGGTAAATATTTTAAATGAGTTTTTAAGTTAGAAATATTCTTTTTTTGTTGTTGTTTTTTTGTGTTTTTTTTTTTTTTTTTGCTGTGCTGGGGATCGAACTCAGGACCCTGCGCTTGCTAGGCAAGCACTTATTCCACTGAGCTATATCCCCAGCCCTCAAACTTTTATTAAAACAATATAGAACCCTTATTTTATAAAACACATTTGACTCCAGAACCCAATTTTTGTAGAACACTTACTTTAACAGTGTAAGAAATCTGACTTGCATACAATGCAATCCTGAATTTATAAAAAATAACGTAGCCTGGCTTTTCTGTCTTGCTTGGTTTAAGTGACTTTCTCTTGCCTTGCTCTATTTGGGGCAGTTCCTTATGTTTCAGTGTGGAGATCATTGCTTGTATTTTAATAAGCAATGGATGCATTTAAATTTTTTAGGATATTCTACAACCTGACTGCAAAATAGTATCACTTTCAGTTAATTCAGAGCTCTGGAAAGGAGCATGGCGAAGCAAAAGTAGAAAGAAAACTGGCATTGGAATAGAAGACAAGCCAGAGACATACGTATGCTCTTTATTAGTTTAGTGCTGCTTAATATAACTTCCTAAGCTTTTCTGTTCTGAAAATAGTTTTAAGTAATTACTACTCAGGCTATTTCATCAAAACCAATGGCAATAATGCACCATAAGTACTAATTGTTTGCATATATCCAATGTTAACCAATGACTGCTTCCACAATACATTGAAAAGTTCTTTGCAATCAGAAAGCATTTTTAGCAGAACAAGATGTGAAATAAGTGGATATAGAACTTCACCTCCAGTGTGGTCCAGACACCCAGGGAGAACAATTTCTTCTGCACTGCTTCTGGCTTAAATTATTGAAATACATTGGTGGATTTTGTGGAATAAACCAAGAATTAAATTCCTTCCATGAGGCTGAAGTCTAGGCAGAATTTTGGTATCAGGCTCTCCTTTTTTTTGGATCAAGAGATAATAAATATCTCTATAAAGTACAGCAAAGAAATCGCACACCATTCAATAGTTACCAGTTCTGTGAAAATACTTCTCCTTCAGGTATGTCTGCTAACAACAATAGGGAAACTGAGCTGGGTATTAATGCTGATCCCTTTTCATAAGCCATCTGAACCAGGGCTTTGATTTCTGCAGAAACATATATGGAAAGTAGATATATATACAAATACACATAAGAAAATGCTGACACAAACAAATAAATTAAGGATGGGTATCATTTAAAAACACAACAGTATGATCTGTGGTGAGATAAACCCAAGTGTGACTCTCAAGTCTAGTACTTATTAACAATATAAACTTGATCAATTATTTGCCCTTATGAACCTCAGAGTTCTTGGATATAATGGTGATATTATCTACTCATTAAGTTATTTGGAATTTTATATGTGACATTACATAGGAATTGCCTGGAATCACACCTAATACGTAGAAATTCTGGTGTCATCATCAGCAGTAGTAGAAGTGTAATGGCAAGCAGAAACACCCAAATGACAACCAGGATTTGGAGGTAGATTTATTCACATGGATGGGCACTGCTCTGGATCATTCCCAGAATATCAGGCCCTGATCTCTGGTGGTCTAGGGCTTTTATGGGATAATCAAGCAAGAAATAGGGATTGCTTTACAGAATGTACATTATAGGAACCAGCTATGCATCACAGTAAGCAGCCATTTCTAGGAGACAGGAGCAACTGGAACTGAAACAGGAACTATTATCTAGGCAACTAATAAACCAAAGTATAGTGGCTGGGGATGGAGCATTTCCTGCTACAGTAAAAACACATGTAGTTCTTTATTTACTGATGACTAAAAGCATATCTTTGCACTCAAGAAAATTTCTTACTGAGAGATGCTAATGTGAAAAAAAGGATCACCAATATATTCAAGGCATGATATGATGTTTTTCATGCATGTTGGATGAAAGAAATGGTAGTTCTGAGGGCAGAATCAGTAATTCTCTGTGTAGGTAACATTGCTGAAAGCTGTTAAGAAGAATGATTTGATCAAGTGTCTCCGTATGAATCACTTTTTCCCCCCAAATGTGTTGTTTTGTAAAAAGCATGGCATATGGATTCAGGCAGTCTTAGGTGACCTTGGGAAGTATTGGTTTTTCATTCTTTCTACACAAGTCTATTGACCTGAACACACTAGCCACAGGGGATACAATGATGAATAAAATGCGATTCATGACCTACCAGCAGCTCAGTATCTAGGGAAGGGCACAGGTTGACATCCACAGCATGAAAAGAGTAGACTGTAAAATTTATCATACAGACTATATATATTTTTCTGTGAATGTTCATCACTATTAATAATTATACCAAAAGATACTATATTCTTCCTCGGTAAACTGGAACTCATTGAAAACCTGTTCAAAGGGTATGAGATATAAGTTTCATGAGAACTTGGACAATAGAAGGACAGAGTAGTGGGAACAGATAACAAAGCCTACAAGGCCAGGGATATAACTCAGCAGCATGTTGTTTGCCTGGCAAGGCGAAGTCCTGAGTTTGATTCCTAGTACCAAAATAAATAAATAAATAAATCACTACAAACATTTATAATGTATTTTAAGAGACAGAAATTTCAGAATGGAAGAGAGACATGGAATGGCACAGAGACATGGAACTGAGTGGTGTACATCAGCCTCTGAAATGGCTTCTTATGTTCATAGCACATTATAAATAAAGGGAAGTGGCAAGCTATATTAATAAGATACTTAGGGAAAAATTTTAAAAAATCAAAGACCCAAAGCCAGAATTACTAATGATATAAAATCAATAAAGGCAAAAAGTGCCGGACTCTCCTCGAGTTCTGAAATCAGTAATAGCATTGCACTTCCCAAAGTCACTCTTGGGTCTTGGCATAAGAGGTGGTCTTCATTGCCACGGGGTACTGCAAAAACTACGAGTGTGTTGCTTAGACCTGATGACATTTTATAGATTTGGAAGGAGATCCAAAGGGACATCTTACACTTTTTACCCAGCAGTAATATGATTACACAAGACAGCTGCACTCCCCTATTCCTGCAGAATTCCAGATAGTTGAAGCGATGAGCAGGCGGGAGTACCAGGTGGTATTTCTTCACAGCAATGAAGACATCAGTGTGTCCTCTGAGAACAGAGAAAGTAACATCATTTCAGCAATATGGCAGGTACAGAGAAGACAACTAGAAAGGGAAGTTTATTACAGGATAGAAAAATCAAGGAACAAAAGGGAGGGGAAAATCAAATCTAAAGAAACATCTGCTTTGCTCTCCTCTGCAGGGCCTTCCCAACTCTTTGAAACCTAGAAGCAAATTAATTCTGTTTCTCAGGGTATAGAATCTCTATGTAAATTGAGTGTTGAGAATCACATGCACAACTTACCTGGAAGGAGAAATGGTGATATCATTTAACCTGTTGGAATCTTAGTACACTCACATGTCAGTTGAGGGTCATTAATTGTATGTCATATATTTGATATTTAAATTTTCTGAAGTAACATCTATTAGGCAATTAATAAATAGTACACGTAATATTTGGTCAAATGTGTGTTTTGTTCTTAATCCTCTGCTTATACCTGCCCATCCAACTTCAAAAGTAGCAGTACCTTCATGATTTCACATGAAAATGCTCTTAATCATAATCTATTATTTTTCAAGAAAGAAGATAATGTGGAGATGATGAGGGAGACACTTACAGAGACATCTTTGTGTAACAGAAATTCTCACTGATCTATTATTCTGAAATTATTGATGCAAATCTTGGCTATGCTGCTACATACTTTGGAGTCATGTGTGGGTCGGGTTCTAAGATTCTTGGTCAAATGAGAATATTATATTGGAACAACCTTGCCAAGCAACTGTGTGAAAAACTGTTGCCTTAGTTATTTCTCTGTATTTGATGAAGATAATGATAGACAGATGCACGAATGAGAATGTGTCTGTGAGTACGTATATACCAAGTCCACCAAAAAATGAACACTGATAGAAAAAAATGTATCAGGAAAAGAAAAACTGATATGAGAAAATAAATTTCATAAATAACAAAAAAAAAGGAAAAGAAAAACTGGTATAAGTATTTTAATACTAAATTTATTGAGACATTGTGAGATTAATAGAAGTTACGTTTAGCTGCTATCATTACAGAAACATTCAATGCAGTGGCCATTAGTTTCCAGACGTTTATGAAGACAGCGACATGCTGAAGTGTGCATACATTTTTGGCAGACTCTATATATATGTGAAGTGTGGACATTTATGAAATAACTACTGGAAAATATTAGGATAGAGAGCTTTATTTTTCTGCAGGAATATTTTTATTTCCTGCAGGAATATGGAAAACGTTCAAAATCCCTGGTGTGCTTCTCACTCTCCAGGAGAAATATGAAGCACATAGCATTCCCCAGGGTATTTGATCACGTAATTCTCCATCCTCCTGTTATTGCTTTGATCCAGAATATTCCCCTAAAGCCTCACTTTTGAGGTGAGGCCTAGTCAAAAGATGTGGGTCACTGAGGACATGACCTGGAAGTGAATATCTCCTTCCCAGCTCCCCGCTTCTCCCTCTGCTTCTTGGCTGCTGTGATGTGAGCTGCTTTCTGGTACCGGACCCTTTTGTACCATGTCCTTCTTTTCCTGGAGCTTGCCAATAATAGACTCAATCATATAAAATCCATGAGCCAAAATAAATCTCTCTTCTCTTGTGGGTCTTGGGTATTTTTCCCAATGACAAGAAAGCAACTAAGACATTCTCAGTACCAGAGAATTTCGTTACCATAACTACACTTGATATTGTGGTGTAGAAGCCTTTGTAAGTGGCTTGTGAGAGGAATTTGGAAAGTTTTGGAGATTTCTACCAAGAGAAGCCCTAGAATGCTAAGTGCTGAGTTTTATGGACAATTTCTCTTACAATTCAGAAGATCAGGATCTTGAGAAATGCAAAGACTAAAGTCCAGACTCAGGAGATTTCAGTGAGGAATAAGGCACCATTGGCAGTTGGACCAGATGCTGTGTATGTCGTGCTTGGCATAAAATGTGTCTACATTTCACCATATCCTGAGTCTTTTGAAGAAAGTGAGATTAAGGGAAGCAGAATAATTTATCTGATGGAGAAAATTTCAAGGCAACCCAAGTACAGGTGTAGCATGGCAGCTTTTGGCCAGATTTATAATGAGAAGCAGGAGTAAAAATGAAGGACTAATGGTGTAAAAATTAGCCAGTAAGAAAGAGACAAGTCAGTGCCTACTAGGAGATAGGTCACTTGCAGAATGACTTGGAAGGGTATATTTCCTTCCTTATTTTTTCCATTTTCTCTGTGGTTCATGGTTGCCACAAAATGAAAACTATCCTCTGCTAGTCCTTTCAACTGTATCCTACCTGCCTCAAAGCTGTCCTACTATAGCCTAAACCCTATAAAAACTATGAGTCACAATAAATCTCTCCTCATTTATATTTTGAATGTCAAGTATTTTGTCCTAGTGACAAGAGAGTAAATGACACCCTCTTCCACCTTGATGCTACAATAAAATGCTTGGGTTTACTGGAGGCCACTTTGGGAACACATGTCTATGAAGACCTTTAAAGAGAGGTCCGAAGTATATCATTGGTAAATAACACTATTGAAAATGGATTCCAATTTTGTTTTGCATTGCTTATTATGACTATCAGTATTATTTGAGCTCCTTTGAAGAACCATATCTTGGATTGGTTAAGGTGTTTCTAATTCATTATAGTACTCATGCTTGAGTGACCAGTTTGGACACAGCATGTAGACTGAGAGCTATAAACTACAAGCTCAGCACAGATAGAGATAATCCTAGATAGCAACAGAGATGGTGTGTGAGTAAAGATTGTGGTTTTTAATTTATACAACCTTGAAATGAGATCATGCACATTTCTATAAATTTCCTAAAACAGTTTCCTCCTCCTATTTTCCATGTTGTCAACATTATATAGAGTAGAACTACTCATGTTAGCATAAGTCACGTTACACTTAACAACCCCAAATCTAAGCATGAATCCTCATTATTTATAATTCCATATTCATGACAATACTTACTCTTTAAAGCTTATCCATATCCTAAAATCACCCATGTACTTCAGTGGTCATTTATGTAAAACAGTGTAATCCCACGTGTATGTCCTCAGCTAAAGAGACACAAGGCCGTACTCTACCAACTGGTTTCATCTTTGCTCTGTAAGCAAACACTGTTTTTACTGTGTGCTTAGTGTCGGATTTTTCACATTTTTTCTTTATTTTGGGGCCGGGAGTCAGTTTTATGGCAAACAGATTTTCCAGGGGGAGGAGGAGGGATGGTTTGTGAAACATGGAAAGGAGCTGAAACGTGCATGTCCCAGCAGGGCGTGCACTCCGTCGACTGTCAGAAGTCACTTCCGGTCCCACAGGAGGTGGAGCCGGGAGGGGCTGTGACTGATGAGAACCCGGCTGTAAATGCAGATGAAGATTTGCTCACTTGCTGTCTATTCATCTCCTGCTGTGGTGCTTCGTTCCTGATAAGCCACAGACTGGAGTTGGGACCCCTGTTTTCAGGAATATTCGGAAGAACCCAACAAATACAATGTGAAAAAAAAAAAAACTTATTAATGCTTTTCTCATTTAAATCAGCATCTTCTTGCTGGAGTCTCTATAACTGTGAGTCTCTCATCCTTCATGCTTAAAAGACGTTATAATTATCTGTAGTTAAAAAAAAAAAATAACTCTACAACTGAGCAAAACATTGCTTAGTGTATACCTTCCTATTTCATCCCAGAGTTTTGGTGTTTGGAACATGTCTTTATTATGGGGAAAAGATGTCAAGAACTGCTATAAAGTTGAGACAAAGTTTCAGGTTTCAAAATTATGCCAAACTCATATGAATTTACCAAATTATTTCCTGGGCTAGGGTAGTGATGAGATAAATAGATAGAGACCCTGGGGAAGGAGAGATGCTTAGATATCAAAGACAAGGTGTAAAAGTCTACAGCAAATGCCCACACAGCAAATGATAGATATAATGAATTATACCCTTTGCTTCAGACAATTGTGGTTCTAGAAAAGCAAGAGATGTTGACAGTAGCTTTCCAAAGAAGAAACCCAGATGACAGCAGAGCACAGCTAGGCACTAATGTTGCATGCCCTTGATTTCAGTGGTACATTAGAGCCAGAGTCAAATAATTTCCTGCTCCTCAACCTAAAAGATCATAACAGGAAAGACCTTTCAAAAAGAAGGGGTCTTTTTGCACGTATGTATCATACAAGTGCCAAGTGATTTTCTCTGATATAGTTATCTGAAACTGTTATCTGACAAGGACTAAGATGTTGGACTGAAGTTTGAAACGCTCTCATTGAGTCCTCCGGGTTTTTTGAGTTTTGGTTTCCATCATTTCACTGAAAAATAGAAGAGGAAATAAAATTATCCTTGAATTGTATAATGAGCTCATGCCCTCTCACTTATGTCTTATAATTGCCTTGGAAGACTGTCAGGTAAGTTGGAAGACACAGATGACCTTTAATCAGTGGCTCAAGAATTCAAGACTCTTTTCCATGGGTGCTTTCTTTTATAAGCTCTATCTCAGTGGCCAAAGGATAGGAGAGTTGACAGTGCTAGACAGCCTGACATTGAGTGCCGGCTGTACTTCTTATAGCTATGCCTTCCTTGACAAGTTGCTCTTTGTCTATAATTCTGTGTCTTCATATGTAAAGTGAAGATGATGGTTTTAATGTAATGTCATTGTTCATGGTTTAAAAGAGTAAACATGTATAAAGTATTCAGAAACGTACCCACCAAATAGTGAATTCATGAAAGATTTCAATAGAATAACCTTTTAGTTCTCTTTAAAAGAGGGAAATAGAGTCTCAGAAAGGAGTTGTAACTATCCTGAGGTCATAACTGTGGTAAGTGAATGAGTCAAGAATCAGTTAGATCTGACAGTTGTTTATCACCTCTAAATTAAACAAGAAGAAAATTACACAAACACAAACAAAACAAGCTCTTTTTTCCCACTTCAGTAGCTACACTGCAGATTGAAACCATGCCAACAGTAAAATACTGAGGATCCATAAGCACACAATTTAAACTTATTAGCACAAGTAGTCCTCTATTCCTTAAGGGGAAATGATTGTTGAACTATAATTAATGAGAGAGAGAACACCCTGTATTTATAGTCAAAAGACATCTATAATATACAAAGTTAAAGGAGAATCTGGCTGGCTTCTAGGGAGAAATACCTCCCCAAACTAATTAAAAATGCAGTCTGAAGAAGCAACCACTGGCCAGCGTAGGAATGTGCAATGATCATTGATGTTCTTGCCATATTAAGGCCTGGTCCCTACCTTCTTCTGCCTCTCTATTGCTCTTGCATTCAACCAACCATGTTTTCAATTATAAATGTCCTGAGAACCAAAAGTATTAAATTTTAAAATACAAATAGCAGCATAATTAAATCTTTATTGAGCAACTATATACTTCATTTGTTCTATAACATGTATTCCATGTAGCATCCCACTGTGCAGCACAGTGGTTAATTATCCTAATTTTACACATATGTAAAATGAGAATTGTGAAGATGAAATAACTGTCCTGTGCTCATTCATAAGAAATGATGACAGCTGGCAATATAATCCATGGATAACTCGTAGTATAATGCTTCACTTAACCACTCCTCTACTTTGCTACTGAGAACTAAGCTTTTAGACTTTATAGTGCGTGGAAGAGCAGTTTATAGATCTGTGTGACCATACTCACAATGAACCTGGTGAGACCAAAACTATAGGAATGACTTATTTACTTAATTCATGAAGCAAATACTTATCAAATGTCAAACATAGACTAAGTTTCAGTGGAAGGATTTAAAAGCATTGAAAAGACAAAATGGTAGCTATCATGTAATTGGCTTTTACTGGAGGGAGACAATCCTAAATACCTGTGTAAAAGAAATAATTTTGGATTCTTTGTACATTTATACAGTAAATCTGCTGTACATTTATAGAATGGATGCCAGACAGCGTTAGATCAGGCTCCCAGAGAAGGTGACATTTCATTTCATTTTATTTTTATTTATTTATTTATTTATTTTTTGGTGGTACTGGGGATCGAACTCAGGACCCTGCGCTTGCTAGGCAAGCGCTTATTCCACTGAGCTATATCCCCAGCCCCATAAATGGTTTTTTTTTTTTTTTTTTTTTTTTTTTTTTTTTTTTTTTTTTGCGGTACTGGGGATCGAACTCAGGACCCTGCGCTTGCTAGGCAAGCGCTTATTCCAGTGAACTATATCCCCAGCCCATTGTGACATTTAATTTCAGAGATTGAATAATAAAAAGAATCCAGGTGACCGAGAAGATGAGTGCAGGAAGAGGAATGGGATACTGCCTAGGACCTGGCAGAGAACAGACAGATCCAATCTGCTTCCAATTCTGTGTCCAAATCAGGAAATTATATTGGCCATGGGAAAATGATCACCCTTCAAAAGGAAACACTGAACCTTATATTTTGCTTTAGAAACCTAACTCAAATGTAAAATTTGAGAAGTACTTTATAGCAAAAATAAAAAAGTTGCATATTCTTTGATTTCAGGCTATATTATAAAACAGCAGGCTGCTGGCATTGAAACAGGTACACAAACAAACAAAATAGAATAGAATAATAGGGTACCCAGAAATAAGTGCATATATACATATATATCAACGGATCTTTGACAAAAATGCCAATAATATATAATAGGGAAAGGAAAGTCTCTAAGATAAATGATGCCTGGGAAAACTGGAGGTCCACATAAAAAAGGATGAAATTGAAGCCATGTCTTATATTATATTTCAACTTTACTTGAGTGAATCAACAGCGTAGAATGAAATCTGACACCATAAAGCTTTTAGGAAAAAATAGAAATATTTTCTTGACTGGCACTAGTATAATTAGATAGATAGATAGATAGATGATTGATAGATAGATGTTTGTTTTCCTAGTGGGTACTATTTTTTAGTATGAAGTATGTGGTCAGAAAGTTCCCATGTATAAATTTAAAGTGCTGTGTTTAGTTTTCAAGCAATAGAAAGGCCTGATATTTTTGAGAAGGAAATCCAATGACCAATGATTCCAGTAGGTGTATTGATGGTATCAGCCACCAGGTAGCTTCTTGCCGATTAATACTTATGCCTAGTCCTTTACATAAATATATGGCAAAGACATAAGACAGACAGAAATGTGTAAGCGTTATTGTGTTGCACCTGATACTATATGTAATGTTCTGTTTAAGTCACTTCACCTCTTTACAACTTGGACATATCAGCAGGAGATCAGATTGGTGCTTGCATGGATTTCTCCACTGTGCAGTAAAACCTGTCCTCCCACGCAGCCAAGGTCTGCATCCAGCTCAGCACCACAAGAGGAGTGTGTTGAATAAGTGAGTAATGAAAAAGTAAATGAATCAGTGCATCTTCTCCAAAGCAGACCCTAACAGAGCATAAATTTAATACCCGCTCTCAAAACGGAAAATCTTCTTCAAAATTGCCACAGACTTGGATGAGGCGCCAGATGATTAAGGAAAAGGAAGATGAAACAGGAAAAGTAATTTAGAATATGATAATGCACAATAAATATAACCTTATCTGAAGCAATTTGCGGCAGGAGTAATCTTGCTGGGATTCAGCTGAACAGCACAAAGATGCCATCAGCATTATGAGATCGCATATGGATGTCTTTTCATTAAACAAGCTCTGCCTGTGCCAACCTGTCACTCCCTATGTTGTGTCTTAGCTTCTGAATAAGTCTAGGAGAAGCGTTAGGAGGGGGTAGAAAGGGTCCCTCTTGCAAAGGGCACAAGTTGATGTTGAGTGTCTCTGTGACTCTTTATTGTCCCACAAGCTCTGGCCGGACTTCCTTGCTCAGGGGAGTCTCTGTCTCTTTCCTGTCATCACGGCGGGTTAAGTGTTAATTATATTACTGTTACACTTCTATATACGTTGTTAATCTTCTTAGGCGGACTATAAATGTTCATTTAAAAAATTCTAAATAAAACCTGGAAGAGCCCTAGGTGTCGCATCAGTCTGCAGCCCCACCAATGTTGGAGAAGGCATGTTTTCCCCTAGAACTCTGCTAGCATTTATTATTGGTTATTTTCTTAATAATCATTATTCTCTTGGGGATGAGATGGAAATTTTTTTCATTTTGTATTTCTTCTGTGCAGTCTTATAAACATCACTGAACTCACTAAAACTTACTTTAGAAAAATCAAAATAATTTAGAGTCACCACTGTCATATTTGACTGTGCAGAAAATTAGACCTGGAGACGTTTCTGTCCAGAAATGATAGAAAACATTGTACCTTAGAGCTTTTAAGAATTACACAGAACATCAGTCTAATAAGTCTCTCAGAAGGTTTCCAAGAAGCAAATGATTAATTTTGTGTTGAGTTGTTCTACATGTGCGAATGTATTTTATTATCAAACAATTTTGGTTTTAGATTTTTTTATTTTAAAGACAATAAAATATAATAAGACACATTAGAAACAATACAGAATTTCAGTAAACAAGATGATAGGAATTCAACAATGGTTGTTGCATATGGTTGTCTTCAAATTAGTTGTTCAGATTACCAGACAGAAGCATACAAAATTGGTCAAAATATTAAAACAAAGAAAAAAATTAAGCCTTGTCTGTTCCTGTCAATACAACTGTAGAAAATATCACACCACAGTAACATGTGCATGTCCATGCTTACAGCAGTGCAATTCGTCATACCTAAATCATGGAAACAATTCAAATGTCCATCAACTGAGGAATGGATACAAAAGATGTATTTTTATACAAAAGAGAATTACTCAGCTATTCAAAAAAATAAACTCAAGACTTTCATAGGTAAATGGATGCAACTAGAGACCATACTCGTAAGTGAAATAAATCAGACCTGCATGTGTAAACATTGTATTGTTTCCCTAGTGTAAGAACCTGAAAGAATAAATAAAATCTAAAAAGTACAATAGACACCGTGAAAAGAAACAAACTGCTCAAATGGAAGAGTTTTAGTTTTTTTTTAAGAGTAAAATCTACAGAAAGACTGAAGAAAGTGGGACAAGAGATAATAAAAAAATCAGCAAAGCAATCAAGAGCTTGATGGAAACTGATAAATCCTGTTCATGAAGTTTTTTGTACAATGGGGCACCTGAACATTTCCTTCAGCTGGAATAAATTTCAGACACTCTCTTTCCTGATGTTAGGCCTGGAGCTCCATTTTCTTAAAGTATTTTCTTTAGATGTGTTATGTAAATGTGGTAAACTCCTCACAAAAAAGTAATCATCATGTACAGAAAATATGTTGTAATTAAAAAATTAAATCTGCAAAAGTAAAACATAACATTTTTCCTCATCTGCCAAAATATAGGCAAATCTTTATAAACCTCTCACCTGTTTTATAATTGAGAGCTGTATATTAATGGATCAGGGAACCACCCTTTTAAAATATAGTCATCGAGGAAGACAGTGCTTTATATACCTAAAACCATTAGCTAAAACCTAACAGAGCTAGTGTGGAAGATTTTCCAAACAGCACTTAATTTTGGTAGGTGACACTTAGAAAATGCTGATACTTAAACACAGATTAAAAACTCTTCCAAACTTAAACAATTTAGGTGTTCTAGATATCTAATCACCAACCTCCCTCCTAACATTCTCCAGTATTTCTTCATTAACTCACTCCAGCCCTCAGAAACAGCCCACATTTTGCTTCATCCTAATTGAGAAGAACTTGGTTCTGACATCTTCCCTCTATTTCAATTGTCTTGAACAAAATCTTTCTTGACAGTTTAACTCTGTCCAGTGTAATTTTTGCTTTGGCAAGCGGATCCATTTTTGTCCAGTCTCTTATTTCAAGAATTTGGCAAATCAATACTAATTTAATATAAATGTCATTATATAAATATACTAATTACCCCTCATCAGTCAGATTTCAGTAAGAAAAGAGTAGCAGGCAGAGAAAATGGAATGAAAGTATAGGAATTTGTTTTAGAGGATTGAGGAAGCAGAAGCCAGAGAAATGTGTGCAAGAATTTACAAATGGCATGAGTTGATTCAAAAATTCACAGTGACCCTTATGTATAAGAAGGGTCTGGATGTTGTCTCAAACATATAACCTCTCTGTTAAAACTAGTTTATAGTACTACATTTCGAACTTGGCTCCTCTTAAATACAGATATTTCTCCAATATTTTTCCCTCCTATTCTGACCTCAAATCACAGTAAAGAATCACAGCTGATCACACTGTTATAATAAGGTAGACGTAGGTACATTTGGATTTCATAAAAGAGAGGATCAAAACACAAAGGAAAGTTTTGAAAATTCTTAGTCAAAATGAATTCCAGCATTGGAATTTGCTGTGCTGTTGCTACCCACCACTTTATGTGTGTTTGGGGCAAGGGGTATCATTAAACAATTTCTATAAAAAGAATTGGATTTTAAACTGAACTAAGAGTTTTTATTAGCTGTGCAAATGTTAAGTTTATTCCTTTATTGGACATTTAGTTCAGCTTTGGTTCTAAAAAAAATTGGTAAAATTTTGTTGAGGGTGGTTGTTTTTGCTTTCTTTCCTATAGAAATTTGCATGAGAAACTTAAATTTGAGAATATAAATATAGCCTTAGATATTGTCTCAGTGTGTGGCTTAAAATATACATAAATGAAGAGCAGGCCTTTTACAGAAAACACAATTTTAGAAAATGATTGTTGAAGCAGAAGTAGCAGGTAGCAGCCCTGATGTCCCGCTTTGATAGCCCACATTGTGGAGGAAGAATAAGCATGGGATTTGTATGAGTGATAAAGCGCTACTGATGGAAGTAGAAGATCACCAGTGACTGCTGGACTGGACACCTTTAGGGCATCTAATGTTTATGATAAATTACTTACGCCTCATTTTCCTACCTGTTTATCTATCTTGCTTCATCAATAGTCTGCATAATTTATCTTAAATGAATTAAATCTATATTAATCTGAATAATCAATTGAAAGCAAAAAATTCATTCATTCACCATGAATGTAATGGAGTAAACTTAATACTTACTTTGAGATTTAGCACAGAGGGAAATGAGCCACAGGGTGCTGCTGGAGAAAATGAAAGTCTGCTGGGGAGGCAAAGTGTGACTTATGCATCATCACCCCTTTCGATTGTTCAGGCTCTGGGGACGCAAGTAATGCCCAAAATAACGTAAAGGTCACAGAGCTTTGATTTTTTAAATTTATAATAAATATTTTAACTGGTACGTAAAACATAAAAATTATATATATGAAAGAGGTAAGAACAAAGTAATGTTTGGATGTATCTCACATTGTATAGTGCCTATGTATACCCACGTTTATGGCAGTAGCACTCAAAATAGGTAAGATTTGTAGCCAGTCTAGATGTCAGTCAACAAACAATGAGGTAAAAAAATGTAGTACATATACACAGTGGAATGTTACTGAGCCATAAAAACAATGAAATGTTGTCATTTAGAAAATAAAATTTATCGGCCAGGTGTGGTGGAACATGCCTGTAATCCCAGCACTTGGGAGGCTGAGGCAGGAGGATTGTTGCAAGTTTGAGACCAGCCTCGGCTACAAAGTAAGCTCAAGGCCAGCCTGAACTGCATAGTGAGACCCTGTCTCAAAAAGACCAAAAAAAAAAAAAAAAAGGTAAATAAAAATTATTAGATTAGAAATCATCACTTTAAGTTAGTCAGATTCACAAAGTTAAATATCACTTGATTTGTTCAGTATAAGATACCAATCTTGTGTCTAGATGACCCCCCAAAGGCTAATGCAGTTATGGGTCAAGCTTCTAGCATTTGTGATTAATTCATGATCTAATGCTGGAATCATGGGTGTGAGTGTTACACCTGCCCAGCAGTGGAAATAGGAGAGTGAGTAGCCTACATACAACACAAGGGAGGGAAACAGGTTTGCTGGCTGCTGCTCCTCCGTTTTGCCCTGCTGCCTTTGCTGTTTTTGCTACCATGAACTGTTGCCCTCTGCCAGGTGCCACTCTGACTTAGAGCCAGCAGAGTATGGACTGAAACCTCCACAAAATATGAGCCAAATAGACCTTTCCTTCCTTCATTTTGGGCTTCAAATATTTTTCCTCAGCGATGAGACAAGAGTAACCAAGACAATGACTTAATAAAAAATTAAAATGAAAGGTAGAGAACTAGAAAGCAGGAGCAGACTTTGGTAGACAGAGAAGCAGACAAGAAGAAGAGGAGAGAAAAGGGAAAGGAAGTTAATAGGATTCAGATTAAGTTATTTAAATGAATATATTGAATTCCCAAAGTGAAGCCTAGAATCACATTATATTAATAACAATCCTTAAAGAGGATGAAAACAATTATGCAGTTAGATTGTTATATGACAGAATGATTGTATTCAATACCACTAAATTGTTACTTAAAAGTAGTTGAATTGGAAAAGGTAGATTAAACTTGTCTATGTTCTCAAAAATTCAACATTTATTTACAATAAAAATATTGAAAAGCTTTTCTTTAAGGAAAAGTTTGATTTTAAACCTAAGTTATATTACACAAAATTTAGAAACTTAGACATATTTCAATATACTGATGTTTATTTTTAGTGGTCATAGACGTTTAAGTCTATTTTACTTGTATTTCCTATTTACTTATGACAAAGTGTTAGCTTGAAAATAATTTAACAAAATTTTTATTCATAATGCAACTATGGATTTAAATGAAATGAAATAGCACTGAGTTGTTGAGATTTAGAATGTAGTTATTGTTGCTTATAGGTTGCTTTCGATTAGTAGATAGCTTGAATGGTTTTGGGGAGGAGTGACCAAGTATCTACTTCTCTGATACATGTTAATTACCTGGGTATTGCTGGTGCTGTATTGTTGTGCATAAACCAATAGCACTGCTAGTTACTCAAGACAGGCAGTTGGCAAGTGAGATGGCTGGATTTAGATGGGTCAGAGATCAGCTATGATTAATTATGAACTATATCTTGTACACAGGAGAGATAATTTCAGAGTCCATGTGCCAAAATTAAAGAGAACTAGTAAGTATTTTTTTTTATTGTTTTCCGGTTTACTGAAGTATTTTTTTCTTGAGCAAGAATGACAAAAACAGCAGTCACAACAAGCTTCTGTCCTCTTTTGCTTCCTAATGAACGTTTTTCTTGCATTCAAGGAACATTTCTCTTTCACATTCACTGTGGCTATTTTCCTCAGTATTTTAGCCAACTGGAATAAGGATCTTTTATTAAAAATTGTCCTCATTCATACTTAGAAGAAAATTTAACATACCCTTTATCAATCAGTAAATTCACTCATTCATTACACGTTGTTAATGGGAAATATAGCTCAGTGGTACAATAGCTGCCTGGTAGGGCAAGGTTCTCAGATTAATTCCCAGGAACAAACACACACACACACACACACACACACACACACACACACACACACCACACACACACACACACACACACACACATACACATACACAAATATAAAGAGGGAGGAATGGCTGCAAGCAGCCTCTTCTCTTCCCTTACATTGTAAACAGGCTACCCTCCCCCAGGGGGCAAGTGCCTCTCACACAGTCTCCATGCCCTCCTCTTCCACAGGTTCAGGATGTCTACAAAGTAAGCATACTGGCTTCCTGCTGAATCACTCATCCTAACCTCTAGACTATGCAAGTTGACACAATATATCAACCATAACATTCCACCCTGTTATGGTTGATACATTGTGTCAACTTGGGGAAGCCGAAGGTTTAACTGAGTGATTCAGCAGGAAGCCAGGGTGCTTACTTTGTAAACATCCTGAGCCTATGGAAAAGGAAGGCATGGAGATTGTGTGAGAGATACACGCCCCCTGGGTGGGGGTAGGCTGTTGACAATGTAGGGGAGAAAAAGAAGCTGCTTGCAGCCATTCCTCCCTTTTGCTTGTGGTTTTTGCTGTGCTCTGCTGCCGTGAACAGTTTTCCCTCTGCCATGTGCCATTCTGCCTCAGAACCAGCCAAGTAAGGACTGAAACCTCCACAAACTGTAAGCTAAATAAACGTTTCCTTCCTTCAATTTGGGCGTTGGGTATTTTGTCTCAGCAACAAGAAAAAAGTAACCAAGACACACCCCTTGTCAACTTGGCAACCAGACACACTTCTTTAAACCAGTTTGCAGATACAAAGACATTATATTACATTAGAACCATAACACTATGCCCCCTAAAGACTCGTACACATTCCTTTTTGCAAAAGACATTTAGTCCATCTGCAAGAGTTGCTAAAGTCCACAGTTTCAACATTGCTAAAAAGTCCAAGCCCCAAGTCTCCTCCAAGATGTAAGGCTAACTCTTAGTTATGACTCTTGCACAAATGAAAAGTTAAAACACTTCCAACATTCAATGGCACAAAATAAAGATACCATTCCAAAATAAAGGTACCATTCCAAAAGGTACACACAGGGGGATACAGAGCATTGAGAGCAAAGCAAGTCCAACATCCAGCAGGGCTAACATTGTGTTCTATAATTCCACGTCCAGGATCTGAAGCAACTTGCAGCACGTTGTGAGCTCCAAAGGGCTTGCATGAGTCCACCCCTATGGAACTTCTGGTGGTTACAGCCTCCACAGATTTTCTCTTAGGCTTGCTTTGCTTCCCCCTTCCAGCTTTCCTCAGATGATCTATGGTCCTGTCTTTTCTAAACTTCAGAGGCCTCCAGGGCATCTTTTGCTTCACACTCACCGCTTCACAGACTGCCCTCTTAGGGGCACACTGCCTGGCCTCCCAGGCCTTGTGAAATCTGGGTGGAAGCCTCTTTAACCTCAGAACTCTTGCATTCTCCATGCATCTAAAGCCAAGGTCACGTGGATGATGCCAAGGTCTGCTGCCACCTGGAGCAGTAGACAACTTTCCTTCCTCTTGGCCACAGGACTCGAGTGCCTGGATTGCTGGGCACACTGAATCCAAGGCTGAAGAACAAATTCTCTATGCGGCCACCATTCCGGAACACGGCGCTCTGAAGCTTTCTCCTCAAATCTAAGTCTTTCATCTTTGCAGTTTTGAGGCTGCAAAGGGTGGAGACTTGATACTGCTTGAGATGCCCTCAGGCTACTTTTTCCATTTTCTTGTTCTTTCTCAGCAATGGAGATCTCCTCAGCTCTATCTTTGCAGTCCACAGCTTTATGGGAGCTTCCTTTCTGGCCAAACTCAACAACATTTTAAATCATCCTGCTGGGCTCTTTTCTTTTGATTCTCAATATAAATCTGGCTAAAGGCCCCCAACAATAGCCCTGCCACTGCCTCAACGTTTGACTGCCTTGAAATTTCTTCTGCCGGATTAATTAGTCCACCACTCTTAATCTCAGTTTTAGGCAAAGTCTCTGGACACAAGCAAAATGCAGACAAATTTTCTGCCAATCCATAATATACGTCGTCTGGAGTACAGTACACAATGCAGTCCTTTTTCACAGCAGAAATCTCCCAAGCCCCATATTTACCAGCAGGATTTCTATCAGCTTTCTGGTCTTCTGCACTCTGAGCAGAATCTTCCATACAGAACAGCCGAAAATATTCTAGCATATCCCTTTCGGGCAATATGTCTGAACCTTTCCAAACTCTTCTCACAATCCATTTCCAAAGGCTCTTGAACCACATGGTCAGGTATGGTTACAGCGATGACCCCACTTCTGGTATCAAATTCTGTCTTGGTTACTTTTCTCTTGCTGCTGAGACAAAATACCCCACACCCAAAATGAAGGAAGGAAAGATTTATTTAGCTTACAGTTTGTAGAGGTTTCAGTCCTTACTTGGCTGGTTCTGAGGCAGAGTGGCACATGGCAGAGGGCAAACATTCATGGCAGCAAACACCAGCAAAAGAGAGGAAGGGCAGCAAGCAGCCTCTCTCCTTTCCTTACATTGTAAACAGGCTACCCTCACCCAGGGGGTGTATAGCTCTCACATAATGCTCATGCCCTCCTCTTCCACAGGTTCAGGAAATGTACAAAGTAAGCACCCTGGCTTCCTGCTGAATCACTCAGCCAAGCCTCTAGACTCTGCAAGTTGACACAATGTATCAACCATAACAGGTATCAAATTGATAGTTACCACAGTTTGTCAAATTCTACACTGTGCTTGACACTATTGTCATTGTTAATTGTATTACTTTATCCAGAGTGTTATCAATGTTGCAATCAGTTTTTCTCCCTTATAGAAAAACCCTGTGATTGCCTGGAGTTAATTGTCACCAGAGTCCAGAATCAAAGGACTGGATTCTGGGCCAAATAGATAACAAATTCTTATCTGTAATAAATTGGGAAGGCAGGATCTTTGGAAAGATACCAAGAGCTAGCTAAATCTCTGTGATACACTTGAGGAATTGACATTTACTAGGGAAGCCTCAACACTGAAAATAAAGGAATCTATGAAAAAGTACTTTACAAACATCAACATCGAAAACAAAATAAAATTTTTAAAAAATAATAAATGAGAAGGTGCACAATAGAAATACAACCTCAGACCTCCTTCCTGCATGGGAAAATTCCAGAGGATAATAAGATAGAGGAAATTAGAAGCCACTCACCTAATCTTTCAGTACTGGTAGAGGCAGAAGATTAAAAAAAAGAAAAACAGATAAATGAGGTTATAGAAAAAGTTAGATCAGAAATAATCTCTCAGGTAAAAAAGAGATGATGATCATAATGAAGGACTTGCTCCGTGAATCTAGAGTAGAAAGAAATAAAAATCTAGAGGAGCTTGGAAAAATGATGGAAAACCATGAATGCCCAATGTAGGAAAGAAATAAACTCCATGAAACATAGTCAATCAGATATCCAGAACATTATTCTGTTGAAAGTTTATAAAGCCAAATGAACCAAGGTGATGACCGGATATCAGATCTAGAAGACAGGATAATGGTTAGTGACAATGAAAGATTTTTTTTTTAATGGAAAGAAAGAATGAAAATTCAATTCAGCAGCTTCTAGATGACAAAAGAATAAGATTAATCAGAGTCCAAGAAAACAGAAGACAGCACAAATGACATGAAAAACCTGTTCATAGAAGTAATGGCAGAATACTTCCCAAGCAAGGAAAAAAAATTCACATGCAGTTAGGTGAGACATGCAGAACATAAAGTAGCCTTGACTAAAGTAAATCTACCAAGTATGTAATAAACAAGATATTGGATATTTAATACAAGAACAGAATATTAAAAGCTGTTAAATGATGGGCATTTGGGTTGTTTCACATACTTAACTATGAGAAATTGTCCTGCTATAAACATGGGTGCACAAATATCACTGTGGTATAATGTTTTCAATTCTTCTGGAAAATTTCTCAGAAGACAAATAGTTGGGTCAGGTCAGACTTCTATTTTTTTTACAATGGAGTATCACTCAGCTGTAATGAAAGATAAACTCAAGGTTTTTGTAGGGTACAACTAGAGACCATACTGAGAAGTGAAATAAATCAGATCTGCATGTGTAAAGATTGTATTGTCTCCCTAGCATAAGAAGCTGAAAATGTAAATAAAATCAAAAAGGTACAATAGGTATTGTGAAAGGGAAACAAACTGCTCAAAAGGAAAGAACAACTGGGATGAGATAAAGGAGAAAAGGAACAAAGAAGGAAGGGAAAAAATACACACACACACGCACACACGCACACACACATACACACACAAGATAGCTGAGATAACTGTACCACTAATTTTTACCAGTCTATTGACAGGAACAGTTAATGCCTAATTCTTTTTTAACAAAATCGCATACCTATACCTCATAATCTGAACAAGTAGTTTAAAGATAAAAACATGCAATATAACAACCATCATTGATTTCCTATCATCTTGTTTTGAAATTTTACATCGTTTTTAATGCTTTAAAAATTTTTTTAATCTCTTTTAAAAAAAGCTGTTAGATTTAAAAAATTGTGACTTAAAAAGGAAAATCCATCAGAATCATAGCCACTTTCTCAACACAAACCCATACATGAAGGAGAGCTTAAAGTATAGTATTTCATGACCCAAAAGAAAACAGCTTCCATCCCAGGTTGATGTACCCCCCAACAAAAAATATCTCTCAAAATGAAAGGAAAAATAAGATATTTGCATGACAAAGAACAACTAAAGAAATGCATGACCACCAAATGAGTTCTCAAAAATACGAAGGATAATAAAAAACAGACAAGGGAGACTACACTTCCATGAATAATAATTAAAAGAATCTCTGACAAAAGGCAAACAATCAGAGGGGAAATACAGGAAACCAATAACAGGAAAATAATATGACAAGAGTAAAACAGTAAATATCAGTTATACCATCAATGTGAATTGTCTTGTTTCACCTATCAAATGAAATAGACTGAGAGAAAAGATCAAGAAGAAGATCCAGCAATGTGTTCCACACAAGAAATAAATTAAATTCAAAAAGAAATTCACAGACTGAAATAAAAAAGATAGAAAACAATACTTCATGCAAAGGAAATCCAGAAAAAAATAGGGTTAGCTATTCTATTTGCAGACACATTGAATTTTAAGCTAAGGCTGATCAAGAGGGACAAAGAAGGTCATGACATACTTGTTAAGGGAAAACTACAAAAGGAAGAAATAGCATACATATTATTCTGGGAGACCCAAATATATAAAACAAACATCAAAGGACAGGAAAAATCAATAATCATTGACACAATTGAAATATGAGAACTTAATACTTCACTATGACGAGCAGAACAACAAAACCAAAATAAAATCAACAAAGTAATATTAGAACTGAGCCAAACCTATGAACAAATAGATTTAGTAGAGGTATGCAGAGTGTTTCACCCCATGACTTCAGAATACACATTCTTCTAAGCAGTGCATAAGTCTCTAAAATACATCACACAGTAGCTCAGAGAACATGCCTAAGTAAATGCAAAGAAATTGGACTCATTCCATGCATGTTATCAGATCACAGTAAAATGAAATTGGAAATCACTGGCAAAAAACCACAAATCTTCCATAAACACATTGAAATTAGGTGACACCCTCTTGAACAACCAATGGATCACATTAAATGGAAGAAGAAACAGGCAGGACAGTTTCTCCAATTAAATGGTTAGAAGGATAAAAAATATTGGAACTTGTGGGAAGCAATGAAAGCAACGCTCCAAGAGAAATTTATAGTGATAAATTCCCATATCAGGAAACCAGAGTAATTTCAAATAAACAAACTAATGCTGAATCTTAAACTTCTAGAAAAAGAACAAGTGAAGCCCAAAGCTTGTATGAAGGAGGAAATTATAAAGATAAGAGCCGAAATTAATGCAACAAAGACTAATAAAACAACACAGAGAAAAGATTTTTACTTTTTTTGGACCAGGAACTAAACTCAGGACCTTGAACTTGCCAAGCAAGGTGCTGTGCTCCTGAGCTATGTCTCTGGTGCAACACAAAGAAAAGAAGCAATGATTCAAGGAACTTACTTTTTGAAAGAGTAAATAAAATTAAAAATCTTCTAGCCAAACGTATCAACAAAAGAGAAGCAAATACTCAAATCCATGCAATTAAGAAGGAAAAGCAAGAAATTACAAAAGATCCTGCAGAAACCCAGAATATCATCAATACCTATATCGAGAAACTTTAATAAGATGGAAATCACAGGGGAAATGGGCAGGTTCTGATATACACATAAATTACCAAAGCTGAAACAAGAAGATACAGATACTCTAAAAACCCAATAACAGCCAATGAAATTAAAAATGCAATTAAAACTGTACCAGTGTAGGAAAGCACAGGTCCTGATGGATTCGATGTAAAGGAAGTAAAAGTGATTTACACAGAAAATTACAGTACTCTGAAAGGGGAGATTAGAGAGGTTAGCAGTAAACTGAAAATATCTGTTGCTTTTGCACAAGAAGATCCAATAAAGTAAAAATGGCCATACTTTCAAAATTGTTATACATAGTTAGTATAACTCGAACTAAAATTCAATCAGCAAACCTCACAGAACTAGAGAATATCTTCCTAAAATTCATTTGGAACCAGAAAAGATCTAGAATAGTAAAAACAGTTCTGGGTATCAAAGACAAGCCCAGGGGCATCATCCCCAACTTGAAATTATACTACAAAGCTACTGTGATAAAAACAGCATGGTAGTGGCCAAAAACAGATGCAAGGATCAAGGAACAGATTAAAAGCTGCAAGAACTACTCCAAACAAACTTAGCCACATTATTATTGCTAAAGGGCCCATACACATTCACTGGAAGAAAGATACACTAATAAATAGTTCTGGAAGAACAGCTTTTTATATGCGTAAGACTAAGGCTAGACCCATGTCTCTCACAATTCACTAAACTAAAATCAAAATGGATAAAAAATATAAATATTGAAACAGAAACACTAAATCTGCTGGAAGAGAGAATTGATAGAACTCTTGAAGATATAATTGTAGGCAAAATTTTATGAACAAATAACCAACCACATGGGAAATATTACAAAGAATGAACAAATGGATCACATCTTATTAAAAAACTTTTGCATAAAAAAAATCATCAACAAGGTGTGAATCAATCCACAGAATGGAATAAGGTTTTCCAGGTGCTCCTCAGATAAAAGACTAATATCTAGAATATATGAAAAGCTCAAAAGAATCAGATCATTTAAGGACTCAATCGTAAAATGAATATCAGAAAAGATACTCTTCAGGTGAAGAAGTACAAATAGGACATAAATATGTAAAAATATATCTCTACCATCCTTGGCTATTCAAGAAATGCACACTATCACTAAGATTCCATCTCACTCCACACATACACACAAAAAGGTTATGACAAATACTGGTAGATTTGTTCTGGATAAGGAAACCTTTTTCACTATTGATGGAAGTGTAGTTTTATGTAACCAGTATGGAAATCAGTGTGGAGATTCCTCCAAACACCAAAACTAACATGTTAAATTTGACTTCACTATTGCCTTTTTACTATCTTGCCAAAAACATAATTATCATACTACAGCAATATATGCACACTCATGCTTATAATAAGACAATTCATAACAGCTAAATTTGGAAACAGCCCAAATGTCCAGCAACTGTTTAATAAACAAAGAAGAGGTGTTCTTTATATAAGGTGGAACACTACTCAGCTATAAAGAAGCATAAATTTGAGATATTTCTAGGTAAGTGGATGCACCTTGAGACCATACTCTTAAGTGGAAGAAATTAGTTCGCCACGTGTAAACATCCTATTGCCTCTTTGGTGTTAGAAACTGAAAGTGTAAATAAGCACTAAAATGTATAATAGATATTGTGAAGATACTTTTCAGATGAAAAGAGAGCTAGAAAAAGGTGCAAGGGGAAAGAAAAGAAGAGAAAAGCAAAAAAGGTAAAGGAAGTAAAATTGAAACAAAGCTTTTATAAATAAGAAGGAAATATGGGGTTGAATGTAAGGTATAGGAATGGGAAATAAGAATCAAGATATTTAGTGGCCAGATTCATATTCCCTTGGATGAATGTGATAATATGCAAATTTAAAATTTACTGATAAACTTAATTAATTAAGAAAACTTAAGGAAAGCAGTGCTCTGTAAATTAATTTTTTGAGAGAGTTGGACACTCCATGGATGTAGCTCAGTGGCCCAGTACCTGCCTGGCAAACAGAAAGGCTTTGGGTTCATTTCCAAATACAAAAAAATAAAATAAAATAAAATAAGAAGGGTCATATGTTCCTCCTCTCTTATAAATGACGGTTGGTTTGAGCAGCAGAGGATTATTCTACAAATCATTCTTCTCTTCTGTGTAGATTTATTGCAGTTCCAAATGAGGTCACAGGCATGTGTAATAGCACGCTGAGGAAGCAGTACAGCTGATTGAGCTTACCATAGACTTAAAGTTGAATTTCTGAAGTTATGTTATTCTGCCTTACACATTTGCTTAATTATTAACTAAAGTACTCTCCCACTAGATTTCAAGCTAAGTAGGGGCAAGAATCAGGTGAGGTGGTCATAAAAATAAGGAACACATTTGAAATAGTAATTATTATTATTTATTGATGAGCCCATACATGTCAAACACTTCCAATTCATTATTTATTTAAATTGATTATAGCAAAAATTTGCATGTGAAACGTTCAGAACCTTGAAGAATTTTAGGTTTCATTTTCAATATAAGGGATAGTAATATATAGGATGAAGAGTTGCATATAGGCAGTTTGACCCAAGCTAGTTCATTGCATTATACTCTTTTCCCTCTTCAGAATCAAAACTAGGTGCCCAGTGCAGCCAGGAGACACTGGCTCAGGAGGCACATGAATTGCTAACACCGGGGTTCACATTTGGGCCCTCCCTATGCCTGCCCTATGGCACGTGATTTACTAGATCAGGCAGTCCACAAACTGCTAACACCACAGTTTGTACCTGGGCTTTGCATGTGCCATCACCTAGTGGAGGTCACAGAAACAGGCAGTGTGACATTACCACCAGTGTAGCCTGCATCTGGCTCCTGCTTTGGCTCCAAGCTGCCTGGAGACGTGGAATCAGGTGGTCCTCGATCTGCTGACATCCCTGTACATGCCTGTTACAGTTGGTACATTGTGTCAACTTGCTGAGGCTGAAGGTTTAGCTGAGTAACTCAGCAGTTGTAGATCTTGGGGTGAAAAGGACATGCCCTTACCCTTCTGGGATGTTGTTTATTGTGTTAATTTGGGAAGTTTAAAAGGTTAACTATGTGATTCAGCAGGAAGCCAGGGTGCTTACGTTGTATACATCCTGAGCCTGTGGAAGAGGAGGACATGGAGACTGTGTGCGAGCTACACACCCCCTGGGTGGGGGCAGGCTGTTTACAACGTAGGGGAGAAAAGGAGGCTGCTTGTAGCCATTCCTCCCTTTGGCTGGTTGGTTTTGCTGTGCTCTGCTGCCCTGAAGAGTTTGCCCTCTGCCGTATGCCACTCTGCCTCTGAGACAGCCAAGTATGGACTGAAACCTCCACAAACTGTAAGCTAAATAAACCTTTTCTTCCTTCAATTTGGGTGTTGGGTATTTTGTCTCAGCAACAAAAGTAACCAAGACAATGGCTGAGTGAGGAGAGAACCAGGTAGATCCCACCTACTTCCTGGGAGCAGAGCAGGTGACCCACGATCCTGCTGCCATTAGTCTGTATCTGTCCCGGTTACTTTCTTATTGTTGCTGAGACAAAATACCCAACACCCAAAATGAAGGAAAGGTTTATTTAGGTTACAGGTTGCGGAGATTTCAGTTCATACTTGGCTGATTCTGAGGCACAGTGGCATATGGCAGAGGGCAATAGTTCATGGCAGCGGTACACAACAAATCAACAAGCACAAGAAGAATGGTGGCAGAAATAGCAGTCAGCTGCCTCTTTCTCTCCCTTACATATAGAAACTATCCACCTTAGGGTGGGTATAGCTCACACCCATAATCCTAGCAAACTATCTGCCCTAGGGCGGGTATATCTCTCACACCCATAATCCTAGCATTGGATCATGGATCAGTCATAAACTCTAAAAGCCACCCCACAACTTCATGAGGATTTGGGGGAACATGCAGATATAAACCATAAGAGTATCTCTGCCCTCTGTGCACCTGATGCAGCCAGGAGAGACTGGCTTGGAAGGCCCACAAAATGCTAACACTGTGGTATGTGTTTGGGCTCTCCCTGTATGAGCTCTGCACTGCCAGAGGTATTAGATCAGATGGTACACGAACTGCTGACACTGCAGTTTTGTGTCTGGTCTTTGCATGCACCCTGACCTCATGGAGGATATAGAAACAGGCAGTCCGTGATCACTGCCAGTGCAACCCCCATCTGCCTCCTGCATGCACTCTGAGCTGCCTGGAAACACTGAATCAGGCAGTCCATGAATGGCTGACTCAGTGGTTTGTGTCTGGGCTCTGCCTGCACCCTGAAAACTGTCTGGGGACACAGGACCAAGTGGTTGATGATCATGCCTTCAGTGAAACTCACTTCTGGGTCATATGTGTCCCCTGAGCTGCCTGGGGACACTGGATCAGGTAGTCTGTGATCTGCTGACATCACAGTTTGCATGTTGGACCTGGGATAACTAGGTGTACTCCACCAACCACTGGAAGAACTCAGAGTGAGCAGCCTATCTTGGTGGCCACTGAGGGGCAAGTCTGACCACCAGGAAAACTAAGGACACTAGAGACTTTTGCTGAGCTGCCAGGGAGAAGGGAGACTGGGCACTCTGACTCTAGCATCACAAATAACACAAAGAAGGACAAAAATGAAATCTCAGAAGTCCACACCACCCTGAACAAGTCCAGGAGACATTCACATAGGAGAACTTCGTGAACACACACCTGAAATTGCTGAAATGCTTGCAACTGAAGTAAGAAACAACTCCATCAGCCCATAGAAGATATCAGATCAGAAACAGTAACTCAGGTAAAAAAATGAACTGGCAATAATAATGAAGGAATTGCTGAGCACATGTAAAGAAGATAGGCAAAGGAAACATTAAATCAAAAATATAGGAATGAACTAGAATGTATGAAACAGATTCCAGGAGATATCCAGGAAATCAAAACTTCTATTGAAACCTGGCAAAACTGCTTGAATAAAGCTGAAGATAGGATTTCAGATCTGGAAGACAGCATGGTAACTAATGATTATGAAAGGAAGTTTCTCTTAAAATTAACAAGGAATCAGGAAAAATCAATTCAAAAGCTGCAAGATGAGGCAATGAGAAATAATGCATGATGAATTGGAGTCAACAAAACAGCAGGAGGCAACAGAAATGACATAAAAAGTGTATTTGCAGAAATAATAGCAAAAAATTTCCCAAGCATGGAAAAATATTCTGATGTGCAGTTAGTGAGGCCTATAGAATTCAAACTAGCCATAAGTGAAATAAAAATACACACAGACATATAATAATCAAGATCCCAGATATCCAGCAAAAGAAAAGAATATTAAAAGCTGCTAGAGAAAAGAAACAGAACACCTATAAAGGAAATCTGATCAGAATCACAGCAGATTTCCCAACACAAACCATCCAATCGAGAAGAGCTTGGAGTGAAGTATTACACATCCTGAGAAAAAAACAACTTCCAAAGATTGATGTATCCTGCAAAACTATCCTTCAAATTCAATGGAGAAGTAAAGTATTTCCATGACAAAGAACAAGTGAAGAACTTCTTGACTACCAAACCAACCTTATAAAGAGTACTAAAATATATTCTAGACAGAGGAAAAGTTGACCATAATTTTGAGAACAGCAGTAGAAAAGAACCCTCAAGAAAAGCAAGCAATTAAACAGAGAAAATAAGTTGGAAATCAATAGCAAGCAAATAACATGCCAAAGACAAGCCAACGCATATCAGTTATAACCATTACTGTAAATAGCCTCAATTCACCAGTGAGAAGAAACAGACTGGCAGAGTGGATTAAGAAACAAAATCCAATAATATATTCTATAAAAACTGACTTGCCACCTGCTGAAGACTGAAAATAGACTCGAGTCTATCACCATGCACAAAACTCAAGTCAAAATGGATCACAGACCTCAATATTAAAACACAAACACTAAATCTATTGGAAGAGAAAGTAGGTAAAAGTCTTGAAGACATAAGGATAGGTAGAGAGTTCATGAATAAAAACCAAACTGCCCATGAAATACTTCAAAGAATTGATAACTGTGATCTCGTCTTACTGAAAAGTTTTTGTATGTCTAACGAAATCACCAGCAGAGTAAAAAGAAAACCCTCAAAGTGGGAAAAAATTTCAACTAGCTGGCCCTCGGACAAAGGACTTCTATCTAGAACATATAAAGAATGAGAAAACATCAGCCCTCTGAATTCAAAGACCCAATCTAGAAACGGGCATCTGAGATGAATACATACTTTTCAGACAAAGAAATACAAATGGCAAATAAATACCTGAGAAAATGTTCAACACCATTAGTCATTCGAGAATTGCAAATTAAAACACAAAGATTCTGTTACCCCGGTAAAAATGGCTATCATCAAGAAATCAATCAATAACAAATACTGGTGAGGCTGTGGAGAAATAGGAACTCTTCTCCACTGCTGGTGGGAATGCAGACTGGTGAAACCACTGTGGAAATCAGTTTGGAGATTCCTCAGCAAACTAACTGTAGAGGTCCCATCTATTCCCCTTCTGAGTGTTTTCCCAGGAGAACTGAAAAACATCATATCACAATGATATATATGCACCCATGTTCATAATGGCACAATTGGTAATAGTTAAATCGTGCAAACAACACAAATGTCCATCCACTGAGGAATGGATAAAAAAATTTGTGATATTTTTATATAATGGAATATTATTTAGATATAAAGAAAGATAAACTCGAGGCTTTTATAGGTAAATGGTTACAACTAGAGACCATACTCATAAGTGAAATAAATCAGACTTGCATGTGTAAGCAATGTATTGTCTCGCTAGTGTAAGAACCTGAAAGAGTGAATAAAAATTAGGAGGTATGACAGACATTGTGAAATGAAAGAAAACTGCTCAAAAGTATAGAGCAACTGGGAAGAGGGAAAGGAGAAAAGAAAGAAGGGAAAAGTTATGTATATATGTATATACAGCTTAACTAACATAGTTGTGCTACTACTGACTTCTATCACTTTATTGAAAGGAACAGTTGATCATTATTTGATCAGTCTTATGTGTCTCTATATTTTTTCCCAAGTAACTACTTGGAAGAAATCAATATGTAATACAACAACCATTGTTAATTTCCTATCACCTTGTCTGAAATTCATTATTGCTTGCACTGTTTCTGTGTTATTTTGTAAAGGTATGTGTGTTTGTTAATACATTTTGTTCTTTCATTTAAAAAAAAACACAAAAACAAGTCAAAACTGATGTTTCATTGTCAATAATAGTCCTCCTCATCTTTGTGAATAGGCAAGATAGTTATTAGTGTTTGAACTTGACAACTAAAGAAAGAGATAAGTGAAGTTTTTAGATCTCTTACTTAGTGATATACACTGTATTTCAAAGCAAGTTCTTTTTCATTTTTTAAGTACATTCCATAATATCAGGCCCAATAATCAGGTATTATGATTTTTAAAGAAATTTTTAGAAAGAGAAAGCAGATAAGAAACCATGAGATAGAATTTTTGCAGATGGAAAGAGGATTGAAGGCTGAGAGGAAAGGAGAGAAAAAGAATAGTAAGGATTTTATAAAAGCAAATAAAATGAATGAACCTCCCCCATCAAATCAATAAGATTTACATTTTACGCATCTTAGACTAGCAAATTGAGAAACTTTCTCAAAATTTACCTAACTTTGAAGTTGAATATTACGGTCTGCGTTACACATTTGTTTAAATACCCTTCTGAATTTATGGAGAAGAGTGTTTAGAATAAAAGTGGTAAGCACAGAATGAAATCAATAATCAGAAAAATCATTGCAACATATGAAGAAACAAGTAGAATTGGTTTTCTTTCTACTGTGTGTAGAGAATATATGTTATTAACTTCAGCAGCTGAAGATCCATAATTTAATATTATTTGAGATACAATAAACATTAACAAATTACAGGTACAAAGGCTGAGGAATGTTCACAAATATAGCCTAAATATAACCTATAGCCTGGCAAATGTGATAATAAGGCGAAACTGCAGGATCTTTCCCCAAAGATTGACTGATATGTTTGTCTGTGCCTTCATGGCTATAAAATGGTAACGAAGAGATGCATTTTAAGGGCTGGGGATATAGCTCAGTGGAATAAGCGCTTGCCTAGCAAGTGCAGGGTCCTGAGTTCGATCCCCAGTACCGCAATAAATAAATAAATAAATAAAAGAAGAGATGCATTTTAGCATATTTATCCTACATCTTATTTTGTTTTAAGATCTAGGGTCAGAGTTCTACATTACATACCCAAAACAAAACTACCATGGAAAAATGAAAAATATTACTGATTAGGGATTAAGGAATTTCTAAAACGGATAAGACTTGTTAGAAGTTATGAAGATGAGGACAGACATGAAAATTCTGGAACAGATGCTGAAACCAAAATTTTGTCAGAAGCATCTCAGAAATTAAATTGCTAGACAAGAAGATCCTACATTTATATCTAGGCATTTGTTAAGGTACATTGATACATGAAAGACATTTAGAAAAATACTTTGTGGATAAATTCACAAAATTTAAAACATAGAAGACAATGTGAAGGATTTTAGATTCATTAAAATATGAATTGGAAAACTGGAGTGGTAGTTCTGAGTACAAATGCTTTTTTGTGGAGTTCGGTGTTAAGTTTAGGTTCTCCTAAGTGTTAGTAAGCATTCAGTAACTGGGATGCAGCCTCAGCCTGGATTTTGGCTTTAAATACAGTGAAATAATAGAGCCCTGGGGGTAGATGGGTTGCTATGCCATGCACATGAGCTTTTTCAATTTTCTCTCTGCCTGTGTGACTGGCATTCTCACAGCAGTGCTTTGCAGTAGTTTCCTGCAAAGATGTAAAGGTTCCTTATCAATGCTTTTAATCATGGTAGCTGTTTTTGTGCAAAAAAATGTGGCTAGGTGTGATTAGAAACAAACACTTTTAGCCAACTGATTCTTTTTTTTTTTTTTTTTTCAGTACTGGGGATCGAACTCAGGACCCTGTGCTTGCTAGGCAAGCACTTATTCCACTGAGCTATATCCCCAGCACTGCCAACTGACTCCTGATAAAGGTACCATAAGCATACATTGGAGAAAGGAAAGTCTCTCCCATAATGGGATTGCAATAGCCACATGTTTTCGGAAAATTAGCATCCATGTGTGGAAGAATGAAGCTTGATGACTAACTCTCATCATGTAAAAAGAATAATCATAAAATGAATTGAAGACTTAAATGCAACACTTGAAAAATGTAACTTTCCCAGGAGAAAATATAGTGAAAAAGCTTCAAGAAATTGGCACAGGTTATGGTTTTCTGCATGACCTTAAAAGCACAGGTAATAATAATAATAATAATAATAATAATAAATTTAATTACTCCCAACTGAGAAGCTTCTTTAAAGTGAAGGAAATCATAAACAATTGTAGAGAAAACCTGCAGAATGGGGAGATATTTGCAAACCATTTAGGGTATAGATTCGGCTCTGGTGCCCATGGATAAAGAAAATTTGTAGATACTTTAAATTGACTACTATTAAGCCATAGGAAAGAATGAAAGCTGGTTATTTGCAGAAAAATGGATGAACCCTAAGGACATTATATTATGTGAAATAAGCTAGACATAGAAAGATAAACACCGCATATTCTTTCTCACTCATAGGTGGTAAACAAGAAAATATCACTGTAAAACCACGATTACCAAGGCTGAGAGTGTGGGGAGGGGAGAGAGAGAACACAGGCAATGTGTACCAAAACGTACTCTGATAAGACCGACTTCTAGTGTTTTATAACATAATGGGTCACTACAGTTCACAACAGCTAATTAGGGTTATTATGAAGGTCATAGAGAGAAGGAATTGAGGATTCCAAGGTAAAGGAGTGATAAGATGATGACCGTGATAATTGCACCGATTTAGCGGACGTTTTATGAATGTGTTGCAATACCTTTATCCATAAACGTATACATTCCTCATATATTGACCAAACATTTGAAATTTTAAAAAGAAACTGAATTAATAATTTTACTTAATTTTATTTCATTTAAATTTAAATCACCACATGTGGCAGGTAACCATAATTAGAGTTCTAGAAGAGGTAAAGTTGTAGCAGTACACTAACTAGGAAATTTAGATCTATGGTTTTAAATCACATGAACAAGTGATTAAAACGAAAATATTGGAATAGGTAACACTGCAATAACAGAAGAGTCAAAAACAGTTGAGGGAGTATACTTTTACATGAATTGTGTTTTCTAAGTACTTCCTGTGTACTTAAAAAGCAAATAAACTAAGTCCACTTTGAAGGACCATGAAATCATCATAAGTCTATTTGTTTCACAAACAAATTCATTAATCAATTATTGAGACATAGATAAAACTAAATGGGCAAAAGATAAAAGTTAATGTGATTACAAAGATAAATATGTAATTGCCTACATACATATATAAAACCTAACAGAAACAACATAATATCTAAATAGATTAGTGGAGCTAATTATTACAAAAACCATTTCAATTATTTTTATGTCTCTGGTCCAAAGGTTTAGTAAAGACAATAGTAAGCATTTAGTGAGTGCTGCAGAGTATATATTTTTCAAAGGAGACATCTTTACAAATGAAAAAGAAAAATGATGAAATTAATCAATGAATTTAACAGTGTAAAATGAGGAGTAAATGAACGTATATTAATTCAAAATACATAATTTGTACTGAGCAAGGAACACTAAATGAAAAACAGAAGAGAGAGCAAGAGGACACAATGGGAAATGTTATGATTTATACTTTATGAATAACAAAAGCACACAAATATTGCAGAAGCAATCTTTGAAGAGACAAGATCCTGGTAAAAAAGAGAGACAGAGGCAGAGAGAGAAAGAGAGCGAAGAGCGAGTCTGAGAGAGGAAGAGAGAGACAGAGAGAAAGGCGCAGAGGGAGAGACAGAGACCTACGAGAGACAGAATGAGACAGAAACAGAAAAGGTGCGGGGAGAGAAAAGAGGAAGAGAGGAAGTCAGGGAAGCTCTCAATTTAGAAGGCATACAGACCACAGTTGAGTAAAGAAAATTAATATCACTTGAACATGTTATAACAAAACTAATAGCAAAATTATTTTTAAATAACTTAATAACATAGAGCATGTAACACAAATTTACATCTGAATTTTCACCAGAGACAATAAATATCCAAAAATAACTTTTTAAAAATGCCAATTTTGAGTTCTGTACCTATTGAAAATATACCACATGAATGAAAAGAAATACATTTTCAAACATATAAAAACTGAGACCATTTTTCATGATCAAAGTTCTAACTGATGCAGTGCAAAAGAATTTTAAGGAAGGAAGGAAGAAACAAACTGGAAAACCAAATACTATGAAACCCAGGAACACAAGACTAAATCCTATAGCTACCAAGAAAATAAAACCTAAATGATAAGCACTCAGAATGCTTCCCATTGAAATTTTTTCAATAGAGATCTTTAAAAAATTGTAGTAACTATACTGTAATACAAAAGTAATTACTAGTTGTAAAGAAAATGCTACAGTTTGGATCTTACTTGAAGTTGAAGTGTTAAAGGATAGTTCTCCATGGTGGTGCCACTGAGAGAGGCGGCAAAGCGCTCAGAGGTACAGCCTTCTGTGAAGTCCTCAGGGGGAACATGGCCTTGAGAGGATTAATGAAGCTTGGTTCACCCTGTGTCTAGCTTGGCTACCTGGCCATGAGCTCTGCATCTTTCCCTGTTGACGTTTCCTCACCATGTGGCACCATCACTAGAGCCTTAAAGCCCTAAGTCAGTTTGACTTTGCAATGGAAGCTCCAGAAATAGGACATGAACAATTTTCTCAATTAAAATTTGATCATTTAGATATTTTATCATAGTAACATGAAACTAGTATTGAATTATATGTGTTATAACATAATATTTAATTTTGAAGGAGTTAACCCATCCTATTTTGTAAAATTTTTATACATATTGAAAGAAAATCAATCACACAGAAATACTAGAGGAAGTAAATGTAATCAAAATCATTGTGCAAGAGTTTAGTACATTCTTTTTGTAACCTAATGCAACGGGATGGATGAAGTAAGTCTGCAAACATCAGAGTAAATAACAATAACAAATATTACGCTATCGCATGGCATACCTAAAGAATACTTAACAAATGCTGGCCATGGTGTGAATGTGCACAAAATGCTTGAAAATACATGGTGATTCTGTAACTTTAAGTAAGTCTGAAAAAGTTCATAGCAATGCCAATTTGATAGAGAATGCTTTAGGACAATAATAATTAAATTTACTCTCAATAGAAAAGTAAACACATGACAAAGTTTGTGAATTTAGAAAGACCTAATACTGGCCTCCTTTATGGCAAAGAAAAACATAGTAGTATTGATAATGTTGACACTGCACCGTGTTGATGAGATTGCTGCAGACCCGCAATACCAACATGTAGGAGGCTAAGGCAGGAGGATTCCAGTTCAGCCAGCCTTACTTAGTGAGGTCCAGGGTTGTCTGAACTGCATACCTTGTCTCTAAAACAAACAAATAAACAAACAAACAAACAAAAGATTGCTAGTGAATCCTCAATACAAATGAAGCAGAAAAGCTCATATTTTCCAACAAAGGTGGAATAGATGTTGTTGAGTCATGGGGCAATTTTTATGTCACTTGAAACTCAAAGCATTGGGCAATGATCATGTTTTCATCAATCCTAAACATGTGAGCCACAAATAGTTTCAAAGATTACAGAGAGGGGCTGGGGATATAGCTCAGTGGAATAAGCGCCTGCCTAGCAAGCACAGGGTCCTGAGTTCGATCCCCTGTACCGTCAAAAAAAAAATAAAAAAATTACAGAGAAAATCACTGTCCGGCGCCGCTCCCGACCCGCAGAAGGCAGCACGCAGACAATCGGGCTCTGTAACGTGTTTCTTTATTGGACACAGCACAAACCCCACAGGAGTCCACTCTGCGTGGCTCCTTCCAGGCTGCTGCTGCTTTTGCTTACTGTCACAGCGACTTATATAAGAATGGTTAGCAAATCATACTACGCCACGTGGGCCTCCAGGATTGGTTTTAAGGCGGAGTAAGCAGGTACCTCTCTATATATGGTATA